>CM035443.1:35956590-36044090 GCA_020310875.1 Ceratopteris richardii | reverse complement strand
CAAGCTCAAGGACTCCTCGGCTTGCACAAAATGGAGTCGCATTCGTGATAATTGGATGTATATACATATGATACATTGGTTTAGTGATAAAAATCATTGTTGTCTTGATGAAGTCTTCTAAATAGCTTTAAGTGCTTCCTCTGATGAAAACTAGTACTCGAACCTTTGCCTTGAACACTCCCCTGCTCCTCATTTCTGTCGTCCCTCATAGAACCTGATCTAGCATGAGTAATGTACTTGGTGAGCAGGTCTGTTGCCAAGGTGTGTTCGGTGATGCGAAGTCCCCGGATAAGATCACGTTCAAGTTTCTCTCAATCAATGGGCTGGGGTTCATCTGGAGGTGGGCACATATAATGTTTTAATGTTCTGAATACATGATTCATTCACAAGCAAACAGGTGTAGCAGATGTGTTGGACAAATGATAAACACTTCTGAGTGATATTCCCAGAAGTCAGTGATGAACATTTCTTCAAATGTCTGCTCATAGCAGGCGGGCATATACTTCAATCGGCAGTGCCAAGCATAGCATATCTTGAGAGACGGTGTCGTGCTCATGTCGTAAACGAGGTCCAAGTTCCCATTTGCGAGCATGTTGTTTCAAGGTGTAAGCTAGCACCAAATCTCCTACTCGTAATCCCTTGTCTTTAATATGAGCATCAAAGTAAGCCTTTTGTCTCGTCTTAGCAGCATAAGTTCCTGCTGCTGCTCGTAGTCTTGTCTCTCCCAAACGCTCTAAGTCAAGTATTCTTGAGGAAAGCTCATGTCCTGTCCATTCGTACTCCTGAGCAATCTTGAGTGTAGATATCACAAAATCTAAGGGCAACATGACATTCTGGCCAAACACCATTTGAAATGGTGTAGCATTAAGCACCGTTTTGTAGGCTACGTGATAAGCCCACAAAGCATGGTGTAATTGTTGATCCCAATCTGAATGTTGATTATTCACTATTTTGGTGAGAATATTGCACAAAATTTTATTAGTACTTTCACCCTCTTTGTTAGCTTGTGGATGATATGGTGCGGATTTCTTGTGTACAACCATAAAATCTTGTAATAGATATTCAATGACCTCGTTTAAGAAGTGTGTGCCCCTATCACTTACAAGCTCAATAGGAAGTCCATATCTTGTGAAGACATTCTTGAACAAAAACTTAGCAGTGGTGCATGCGTCATTTTTCATGATGGCCTTAGCTTCTACCCGTTTCATTAGATAATTAGTGGCAACAATGATGTACTCAACGTGGGAATTCCTTGCGGGGGATTAATGGGTCCCACGAAATCTATTCCCCATTTTGAGAATGTGTGCCCTCCCATCATGGGCCATAGGGGCATCTCATCCCTGCGTATGGGATGCTGAGTCCTTTGACATACATCACATCTTTTTACGTAGGTGTGGGCATCCATATACAGAGTGGGCCACCATAATCCTGAAAATATATGGCTTTGATGACGCGATCAGGTCCAAAATGGCCTCCTGTTGCACCCTGATGTGTCACTTCCAATAGATTAAGATATTCGCTTTCGTGCACACATATCCTCAGGTAACCGTCTCGTCCTCTCTTATACAAGCTATCACCAATGAGCTTGTATTCTAAGGCCTCTTGTTCTAAGCTGCATCTACGGACTACAGTCATTTCCACTGGAAAGGTTTGTGTCCTTAAGTAAGTCACTAAGGGTTCACTCGAATCCGGTGTTAGGGTCACCTAGTACAAAGTAGCATGTTCTATTGGGGGTCTATTACCGCACTTAGGACAATTGTCACATAGTCGTCGGACATATTTTTCCGTTGATGGCCAATACACACCTAATCTTTTTAAGTTTGATAGTGTTGCTTGTCTAGAATAGTGTTGCTCCAATGCACCTACATGTGCTAATTGCAACCAATTGTTGTATTCCTGTTCTTCTACACAACAAGCAAGGATATTGTGGTGGTCTTGCTTATAAATACTTCCTGTGAGAAGTTGATATCTCTACGCTTTCAAAACCTCTTTCCTTTGGGTTTTTTGTTGGAGCAAACCAATCACAAATTGGTGATTATACAGATCTTGGAGAATGCTTATGGTCAGAATGAAGCAAAGGAAGACATTTGCAAAAATGAAGAAGAAGTCAGAATGTTGTCTTGTACACATATGTACATATAAGTGAAGAATCTTGTAAGCTACCATAGTTAAATCCTTAGGATGATAAGGAGTAGAGTCATAGACGCGAGATGAGTCCAAAGTCATGTATATATAAGATAATTATGACAAGAAATGTATGAGAGAAAGTAATAGAGTCATTTTGTAGATGACAATTTTAAGGAAGATGTGTAGAGAGTTTTTTCCCAGAAAATAGCGACGGGCTTTTCTCTGAGTGCTCTCTGTCTGATCATGTGGATCAGAAATCCTTTTGTACACATCTAATTGAGAAGCTAATGAAGCTATGTCTAGAGTTTCAGAATCTAATTCCTCTCCTACTGTGAGAATGATCATTAGGAACATTCATATGTAGAATGTGAGAACTGAAGCCTGAAAGTAGCGCACTTTTCCGTCTCAGTATTTTGATCAGATCTGAGTGTATACTGTAAAGTTTTTGATGAGTGAGCACTTAAAATTTAAGTTAGAAGATAAGGAAGCTATGGCTAAAAGCATTTAGCAAAACGGGTTTCAGATTGGGAGAAATCAAGTTAAGAAGTTGGCTATGTCGAAGGCGCAACTTCTGAGAGTCATTTTCTGACATGTATTTGATCTTAATGATCAAATTAAATTTTTGGTGATTAGTTTTGAGAACTAATGGCTAGTATGATTGCGCAAAGGTATTGCTAATATTTGTGCATCATTTACTTGAAGAAATTTGAAGATTTGTGCAGGTAAAGAAGTTGATATCTGAAGCAGACTTTCTGAAGTTGACACTTCTTCACTCAGAGAAGTGTTGCTTGAAGTTTTGGTAAAAAGGAACATTGTTTGTGTAAAGTTTGGTTTATAGCTGACATAGAAGTGTTCTTAAGTCAGTGTAGATCAAACCTTTGGAGATTAAAAGGTCTCCAACAGTGGTATCAGAGCTAAAGGTGAAGTACAAGAGAAGAAAAGATAATCGAAGTTCCGACTGGTGCAGATATTGAAGATCTTCCAAATCAAAGGAGGATAAAGACAAATTATTGAAGATAACTTGCAGAAGTTCATAGTACAAGTTCGAAAGAATCAAGAAGGACAAAGAATATATCAAAGGTACACTTTCTCTTCATAAACCATAGTAATTGCAGATACAGAAAGTCAAGGATGGGAGAAAGCTTGCAAATTGATAAGCTAGATAGGGAGAACTATCCAGCATGGTCCATGAGGATGGAAGCACACCTCATGAGCAAAGACCTTATAGCATTTATTACAGGAGATGAAGAAAAACCTGAGTTTGCAGATCCTAGTATTCCTACTAGGGAAGAGCTTGCAATGTTGAAGACTTGGATGAGAAAGGATGCTCAAGCAAGGAGTATCATCTACATGTCTGTAAATGATTATCTTCTACCTCACATCAGAGGTTTGGAAAGTGCTACAGATGTTTGGAATGCCTTGGAAGAGCATTTCCAAAATACTACTAAGTCAAGGAAGTCCTCACTATGGGCTGAGTTCACAACATTCAAGAAGAAGAGCTCACAATCAATTTCAGATTATGTGGCAAGGATGAAAGATATTGCAGATAGCTTGGGAGCAGTGGATGAAGACATTGAAGAGGAAAAGTTGGTAAGACAAATACTTACAGGTCTAAGAGGAGATGATAAGTGGAAGCCTTTTATATTGTCCATAGAATTGTCACTTGATCACTTTACTCCTGACCTTAATCAATTGCTAGGACACATGCTAACCTTTGAGCAGGATCTTAAAGGAGACAATGATAGAAGTACAAGTCAAGCTATGTACTCCAAAGACAAGAAAAAGAATGGCAAGGGAAAGCAATCAAATGATGATGAAGGGAATTCAAATCAAGCTAACTTCACAAAAGGGAAGACAAATTTCAGAGGTAAAGGAAGAGGAGGTAAGAACAAAGATAATGCTAAAGCTTGTTGGATTTGTGGCAGAACAAATCATTTGGCAAATGATTGTTGGTATAACAATCAAAGTGGAGGATACAACAATCAGAATTATAGTCAAAGAGGTAGAGGAGGCAGAAACCAAAGAGGTAATTTCAGAGGAAGAGGTGGTAGGACATCATATGGTAGAGGAGGTGGAAGAAACTTCCAATCTCAGTCCTACAACAATAATTATTACAATTATGCATCAGATCAGAAGGATGACATGACTCTTATCTTGAATGCAACTCATGAATTAATGGGAGAAGATCAAAGAGTATTTTATATTGACTCAGGGTGCAGCAACCATCTGAGTGGGAATCTATCCTTGATGACTAATATGGAAGCAAGGGTGAATGGACATACAGTTCAAACAGGTGACAATACCAAACATAAAGTGGAGAGCATTGGATCAGTGAAGACAAAGAGTGGAAGTACACTTCTGAGCAAAGTACTTTATGTCCCTACTATTCCTAAAAATTTGATAAGTGTAGGGCAAATTGTGGAGAAAGGATATGAAGTAAGATTCACAAATGATGGTGTCTATGTACAAGATCCAAATCAGGGATATAGAACCATAATTGCAGGTAAAAAGGAAGGAAGATTGTTCACTCTCAAGGTCCAAGGTAATGTGGGACATGCATTGTTTACCTATGGAGGTCAAAAGGTATCTGAATTAGACCTATGGCATAAGAGGCTAGGTCATTTCAATGAGAGAGCTATAAAGGAGATGTCAAAGAATCAGGTGGTGCTTGGATTGCCAAACATTGAAGGGCAACATATGGTGTACAAGTGTGAAGCTTGTCAATTAGGTAAAGCACATAAAAGTTCTTATAACAAATCAGGGTACAAGTATTCAAATATGCTTGAATTGGTTCATACAGATGTATGGGGTCCCTCAAGGGACTATAGCATAAATGGATCCAGATATTATGTATTGTTTGTTGATGATGCAACCAGGTGGATTACTTTGTATGTAATCAAGGACAAATCAGAAGTCTTTAAGACATTCAAACATTTTCATGCTTATGCAGAAAGGATCACAGGACAAAAGCTCAAGAGGTTAAGATCAGATGGAGGGGGAGAGTATTTCTCAAAAGAGTTTGATGATTATTTGTGGAATGCAGGTATCAAAAGAGAAGTGACTTGCAGGTACTCCCCTCAACAGAATGGAGTAGCAGAAAGGAGGAATAGGACTCTTGTAGAGTTTGCAAGAGCCATGATGAAGGAAAAGAATTGTCCAAATTATTTATGGGCAGAGGCCATTAACACTGCAACATACCTTGTGAATAGGTTGCCTTGCAAAGCTTTGGATGGAGGAACTCCTTATGAAGCATGGTGGGGTAAGAAACCTAGTCTTGATCATTGTAAAGTTTTTGGATGTATTGCATATGCTTATGTTCCTTCACAATTAAGACATAAGCTAGAACCAAAAGCAGAGAAGTATGTGTTTATTGGATATGATGATAGACAGATGGGTTACAGATTGTGGAGTCCATCCACAAAGCAATTTCTTGTTACTAAAGATGTGACATTTGATGAGCAAAACACATGGTATACAGGATCACCAAATGAGTATACAGGTGTTGAAGAAGTTCAAAGGAAAGGAAAGGCAAAGGTAAAAGTTTGTGAAGAAATTGTTGATGAAGTTGAGTCTAGATGTAGAGTGCAGGATCATGTAGAAGAAGGGCCAAGATTTGATCCAGAATCAAATGAGGCTGAAACTTCAAGAAGTGCAGAAATCAGAAGATCTACAAGAGAAAGGAAAGAGCCTATAAGGTATAGTTATGATACATCTTTCCTAACAACAAAAGATTATGCCTACATTGTGAAAACAGAAGAAGATCCAACCACTTATGAAGAAGCCAAAGGTAAACAGAATTGGGAGAAGGCAATGCAAGAAGAGTATGATGCTCTACTTGAAAATGAAACTTGGGAGTTAGTACCAAGACCAAAGAATCAGAAGGTCATTGGATGCAAGTGGGTATATAAAACAAAGAGGTTTGCAGATGGTAAGGTGTCTAGATATAAGGCTAGACTTGTGGTCAAAGGTTATGCCCAAACTTATGGGGTAGATTATGATGAAACCTTTAGTCCTGTTGCTAAGATGTCTACAATTAGGACATTGATTGCTATTGCTGCTTGCAAAGGATGGAAATTATCACAATTGGATGTGAAGAATGCATTTCTTAATGGTTACATTGCAGATGAAGTATATATGGAGCAACCAGAAGGCTTCATGGAATCAATTGGATCAGATTATGTGTGTAAGCTCAAGAGAGCTTTATATGGGTTGAAGCAAGCCCCAAGAGCTTGGAATTACAGATTGGTCAAGTTCTTGAATGAATGTGGATTTCAAGCATCAAAGGCAGATAGTAGCTTGCTAGTGAAGGCAAGTGAAAATGGATATATTTACATGTGCATTTATGTTGATGATATTATTGTTACAGGAACAGATGCTCAAGGAATCAATGAACTCAAGAAGCAAATAGAGAAGGAGTTTAAGATAAGTGACTTGGGAAACTTATCTTATTTTCTAGGAATGCAGATTGTGTATACTCAACATGGAGTATATGTTTCACAAGAAAGATATTTGAAGAATCTTCTAGCCAAGTTTAACATGGAAGATTGCAAGACCTCAACTACACCATTGGAGGTAAATCATAAATTAAGCAGGTATGGAGGTGAAGAGTTCAATGACATGAAGAAATATCAGAGTTTGGTAGGTAGTCTAATCTATGCTACCTTGACAAGGCCAGATCTATCATATGCAGTAGGTGTGTTGTCACAATTTATGCATTGTCCAAAGAAGACTCATTGGATTGCAGCCCAAAGGGTACTCAGATATATCAAGGGAACCCTAAGTGAAGGTTTGTACTATGGTTTCACTTCTGACACAAGAATCAAAGTGTTTAGTGATGCAGATTGGGCAGGTGACTCAGATGATAGAAGGTCTACTCATGGATATCTATGTTATGTTGGAGATAAGCTAGTATCTTGGTGTTCAAAGAAGCAACATACAGTTGCTTTATCATCCACAGAAGCCGAGTATAAGGGAATGGTAGAAGCTGCAAAAGAAGTCATATGGTTGAAGACCTTGATGAAAAGTTTTGAGATTGATCATAATACTCCAATAATTTTTGGAGACAATATGAGTTCTTTGTATTTGGCAGCTAACCCTGTTTTTCATGCCAGGACTAAGCATATAGAGATACAGTATCATTTCTTGAGGGAAAAGGTACTTGATAAAGAGATTGAAGTAATGTACACTCCAACAAAAGAACAAGTGGCAGATATGATGACAAAGAGCTTGGATGGACCTAAGCTACAGAGATTCAAGGAGATGGCAGGAGTGAAGAAGAATGGAATAATCACAATTAGTGATTGAGGGGGAGCTGTTGGAGCAAACCAATCACAAATTGGTGATTATACAGATCTTGGAGAATGCTTATGGTCAGAATGAAGCAAAGGAAGACATTTGCAAAAATGAAGAAGAAGTCAGAATGTTGTCTTGTACACATATGTACATATAAGTGAAGAATCTTGTAAGCTACCATAGTTAAATCCTTAGGATGATAAGGAGTAGAGTCATAGACGCGAGATGAGTCCAAAGTCATGTATATATAAGATAATTATGACAAGAAATGTATGAGAGAAAGTAATAGAGTCATTTTGTAGATGACAATTTTAAGGAAGATGTGTAGAGAGTTTTTTCCCAGAAAATAGCGACGGGCTTTTCTCTGAGTGCTCTCTGTCTGATCATGTGGATCAGAAATCCTTTTGTACACATCTAATTGAGAAGCTAATGAAGCTATGTCTAGAGTTTCAGAATCTAATTCCTCTCCTACTGTGAGAATGATCATTAGGAACATTCATATGTAGAATGTGAGAACTGAAGCCTGAAAGTAGCGCACTTTTCCGTCTCAGTATTTTGATCAGATCTGAGTGTATACTGTAAAGTTTTTGATGAGTGAGCACTTAAAATTTAAGTTAGAAGATAAGGAAGCTATGGCTAAAAGCATTTAGCAAAACGGGTTTCAGATTGGGAGAAATCAAGTTAAGAAGTTGGCTATGTCGAAGGCGCAACTTCTGAGAGTCATTTTCTGACATGTATTTGATCTTAATGATCAAATTAAATTTTTGGTTAGTTTTGAGAACTAATGGCTAGTATGATTGCGCAAAGGTATTGCTAATATTTGTGCATCATTTACTTGAAGAAATTTGAAGATTTGTGCAGGTAAAGAAGTTGATATCTGAAGCAGACTTTCTGAAGTTGACACTTCTTCACTCAGAGAAGTGTTGCTTGAAGTTTTGGTAAAAAGGAACATTGTTTGTGTAAAGTTTGGTTTATAGCTGACATAGAAGTGTCCTTAAGTCAGTGTAGATCAAACCTTTGGAGATTAAAAGGTCTCCAACATTTTTACTTGGGGGTTCCTAGGACCATATGTCAGTACTTGAACTAATGACTTGGCCCATTCAGGGACAATCTCAATATTGAAGAGGTATGCATCTGGTAACTCATCTGCTACCCTGTAGCTGCTTCTCCTGATGTTATCCTAGAGATGTGGTTTGCTCTTAAGTGTGTTTTTCCTTTCTTGACTACAACTTCAAAATCATACTCCATCAAGAGTAAAAACCAACGTACCAATCTACCAATGTTGCACGGTTTGTTGACCAAGTATAACAGGGCTTGGTGATCGCTAAAGAATTTAAAGTTGTTTGCTAATAAATAATGGTGAAACTTCTTCACCGCGTAGACCATTCCTAGTCTGTCTCTCTTAGTGGTGGTGTAATTTCTCTCTGTCGCGTTCAACTGCCTGCTGGCATATGCAATTGGTAAATCTATATTTCCTTCCTCTATGGGTTGTGCCCACACACATCCTATGGCATGATTAGAGGCATCTACATGTACATGAAAAGAGTTTGTTCCAATTAGGTACCGCTAGAATAGGTGCAGAACACAATCATCACTTAAGCTCACTAACGGAACTCTCGCATTCTTCTGTCCCCTCAAAATTGGTTAGCAGGTTGTAGAGTGGTTTAGCAATGATTGCATACATATGTATGAATCATCGATAATAACGGCAATGGCCCATGAATGCTTGTACTTCTTTGATGTTCTTTGGCCTAGTGTAGCTCAGTGATGAGTAGCACCTCCTTTAATGTCAATCCGGGAATACGTGAGGATGGTATGAAGACCTCGAACAAGTGATGGCACAAGTGCGTGAGTGAGAAGCACACTAACATGCACACACATACATACACACGTGCACACAAGGTAAGACAAAGAGAGGAGCAATGGAGTGCTTTAGATTACTTCAAAAGTGCTCATACAAGTTTAAATCTATTACAAGCTACCCTCAAAAATGAGCTCTCTAGCTCTATTTATAGTTTTTTACTAGTTTTTGGCCCTGTCCAGACCTAGTGTCCGGCCTAGTTAAAAATTAGGTTCTCTGACCTATTTGGAGGTTCAAACGGAGTCTAAAAAATGTGAAAGCTGATAGGTAGGTACTTCTAAAGCTCCTCAAGCTCAAGGACTCCTTGGCTTGCACAAAACGGAGCTACAAAAATATGAAATGATATTTACAATGGCTTTTAGTGATGAAAATCACTATTTTTGTAGGGATTTCTTCTAACATTTTGATATACATTTCTTGGAGCTCCCTACTTGCTCCTTCTTCTTGTGTGCCCACCTCTTTGATGCATGAAAAAATTAGATGGCCTACTTGCCAGATCTTCTTTGACTACTCTGTCTCCTTGTGCCTTCTCTTCGCTCTGACTCCCTTCGTTGGCTTCCTTGTCTTGTGAGTCCTTCAGTTCCTTGACTGCTGCCAACACCCCCCCCTCTCTCGCATCTGTCGTCTCTGACAGACCCTTGTTGAGTGGGTCGTTGGATGTAGTACTCCACTACGTCTGTGGCTAAATGATGTTCTGCTATTCTCAACACTTTGGCCAAATCAGTGAGTAGGCATCCCAGTCTATTGGCCCTGAAACTTCTGGATGTGGTATACGCACCTTTTCTGAATGTAGGGCTTGTTCCACCGCAAATAACTGTAATAGATGAGATGGTTTGGGAATGAATATCTCTTAATGATATTCCCAGAACCCTGTGATGAACATTTCTTCAAACGTCTGTTTGAAGCAGGCTGGTAGATACTTTATACGAGCATGACACGCATATACGACGTTAATGGATGGTGTGATGCTCATATCGTAGACAAGGTCGTGATTCCCTTCATTAAATCCGAGAGCCGAAAGATGAGGTTCTTTGATATTCTTAAATGTCCTGAATGTAACCAGCATGAGCTCAAAAATTTTGAGGCACATCTGTGCCATGACATCAGGGACATTCTTGAATCTGACTGCCCAGTGTCGGATGGTAGAAATCATGTAGTTGACTGTGGGTTGGCCATGAGGAGGTGCTAGGTACACATAATTTAGCCACTTTTCACATCCTTTAACCGTCAAAACTGTTTTGGTGTACTCCGGCCAAGACCTTCTTCGAAAGACAGGGCAGTAGCAGGGATTATACTTGATATATAAAGGCATGTTATTCCACATGCGTACCATCTCAGGGTAGGTTTCAAGCAGACGGATCCTCCAAGTAGGTTGATATATATTCCTCTGCTTGGCACTTGCAGGGATGTCATCCAGTGCAAACTGTGTCACTGAGGTTGGTTCTTTTGATGTGTGTTGCTTGATTTCAGCATTGTAATCAGCCATTAATACACAGAATGGAACATACAAATCATCGGATGTGCCAATCCACCTATGATGGGAAAGGTTTCTGAAGTAATCCAACTTTATGAAGACTTCCTCCAATCGTGACATAGATGCTATTTGAACTGCAACTCTCTCGTCATGGGTTGTAGCAACCTTCTCTAACCTTTGCGTCCATTCAGGAGCTTCGATCTCAATTGTGTCCATTCCTTCTTCTGTTTGCTTACCTCCGGGTGCTGGCATGGGAACATATGGGTCTTCAAAGATCTCCTCCACTTGAATTGGCACTAAGTCTTCAGGTTCCGGTTCCACGAGGGGAGAGGGTTGACGCTCGTATTCAAGAACTTTACTTCGTAGTTCTTCTAGTTTTGCTCTGAGTTCTGCGACTTCTTCAGATGTGTCAGTTGTTCTTGTGACTCTGTTTGGTGACTCCTACTGAGTTGCCAGTTGCTTTAGTAGATCATCTCTTTCTCTTTCTAATGCTGTGTGGGCTTCCAGGAGGTCGACATGGGTTTCCAACACAATTTGCATATTCTCCAAGGGAATGGCCTTGAAATTCTCTGGGTCGATTTCATGTGGGTAACCTTCCATTGCTGCTTCCAGGTTTTCTTCATTCTGTTTCTGCAGTCTTTTATTTTCTTCGAGTGCTGCGGACATGTGCTTCCGCAATAAGGCGAGATTGCGTCGAAGCTTGAGATTGTCTATGATCTGAGCATGTAACATGTCATCAAGCTGTTGTTTTTCTTCATTATCTGACTGGGGTGGATTGGCAACTAATTGATCATGTTGTGCTTGCAATGTAGTATATTGTTGTTGTAATAGCCGCTTCTCCTTCTCTAAATCAATGAATCGTGCTTGGAGCCTTTCATGGTCTCTGAAGAGGCTCGTATGTTGTGCGTCTAGGTGTTGGTAATGCTATTGCAGCTGAGACATACACTGATAGATATTATTAAATACATTATTAACGGAGGTGGATGCGGGAAAAGTGTTGAATGCAAAAGGGAAGGGAAAAGGGAATGGGAGCGTGTATGTTGTGCTTGAAAAGGGTGAAGTTGGTGGTGGGGGAATGGGAGATTGTGGATGTATGGGGGGAGGGAGAGGTGCGGAGGTGGGTGATATGTCCATGAGATCAAAAGTGGATGTGGTCGTGGGAGTGAACATGGGAATTGTGGGTGCGGTGATGGTGGTGAAGGTGTAAAGTGGTGTGTGTAGTTGTGAATATGAACCGCCAGGAAGTGTGATCGGGGGAACGGGGTTTTTCGTGGCTACAGTTAGAATTACAGAGTCAGTAGTAGTGTAAACAAGAGAGGTGGTGATCGGTTGTGTAGGTTGTGTGGGTTGACTAACGGTCTGTGCTTCAGTATGGGAAGTGGACCCTAGGGTGGTGAAAGTAGTGGTTACACTGGTAGTGGGAGGTGAAGGTGGTGGAGTTGGAGGGAGAGGGGGTAAGGGGGATGACGGTGGTGCACTGGATGTATGGGCTTCCTCAGTGTCAAGAATGGTATGAGCTGTGCCCGTGGTCGTGGATGTGGTGCCCTGGGGTTCTGATACTAATACATTCATTTGTTTTCTTGATCGAGGGGGGCGTCTGTCGTATCTTCGCTCTGATCTTTGCGAGTGTGCAAGAGCTGTATGCACCGTCTTAGGTACCCCCAATGCATCAGCAATCATATCAAGAGTTGCCCTGTATTGCTCGTCTACGCCTTCATCTTCCAAGATTTGGTTCATCAGGGCCTTTCCTGCTGCCAAGGATAATTTGTGTTGTTCTTGAACTCGATTGATGGTATCATATAATCTCTTCAATTGCTTTGTATAAGCGGGGGCTCCTTCAAGTCCCTGTACAACTTCTTGCTCATATTCATACTCTTCTTCATCAGACAGTCCTTCTTGTTCCTCCTCTTGCTCCTCTTCTTCATCATCCTCCACTTCAAATATTGTTGGTTGGACTGGATGGGGTTGGACGGTATCTGTCTGCTGCCCACTTGCCTGCTCTGCTTCCACTTCTAAATTGGTAGCATTGATTATTCTGGCCACCTCCTCATCTGTTAGATCTTCCAATGTAAAGCCATGAGGGAACTCTAAGTCAGTTGGTACCGGTGGAAACACTAGGTTCGGGCCTTCTGTGTTGTGCCTTGGTAACCTTATAGTGAATGGTTGCACTCGCCTGGGAAGCCGTGGGGTGGTTTTTGGTGCCAATGTAGCACCTCGGGCCTGTGCACAAGGCATCTGAACTGCACCTCTCATTTTCTTGGATGGAGGCCCTGCGGTTGATAGTCTGCGTTGAAATTCTTGCACCCTGGTCCAAACAAGCGCCCGTTGAATTGGCACATCATATGCCAAGCACCTGTAAATGATCCTCATGAGAGCACAACATCCATACAGTACCGATTTTTGCTTCTTATACCACCGTTGATGTGCCAAGTGGATTTGGTCAATAATCCAGTGAGGCATGTTGATTGTTAGATCGAAGGCGTCTGCTAAATATAGATTGAACCATATCTTCTTTGGTGACATTGTCAACCTCTCTTGAGCAGGGAATACGAAATGTTGCATGACCATTCGCAAGTGAATGGCAATATTCGATGTCAGTGCCGCCATGTCTTTTAGTTTTGTCAGATTCCTGTTCTTAATGTTATCTGGGACCATTGTCTCTTTTTCGGTGGGGATATGCATACCTTTCATGTCGAGGGCTTCTCTTACCAAATTATTCGTCAATTTGAACCGCTTCAGCTCATTGCCCCTTGTGAGAGATGGGAGGACAAAGGTGTTGTATCCCTTTTTCTCTTTGCTCAGAGTGAGGGTGCTAATCAAATACGAGCATCTAAGAAAGTCGGGCTTTGGCAATTGGGCTTTGAAGTAATCGTATAGTCCCGCCTTCTTCCATATCGGTTTCAACCCTTCATTATTTTGAAGTCTCTCAAATTCCCTGGTGAAGAAATGATACCTGCCCCAGCGCCCATTGAACTCTATCTCTGCCTCCCACAAGTAGGTGCCTTCTCCCAGAGGTCCTTCCACGTCACTGAACCAATGTCAGTTTTTGCTGACTGGCATTGTGTGCCCCTGTGGAGGATTCTGCACCGGTATGGCATGTAATGCTCTCAATGCCACTGGACGTTCCTTTAATTCCTCCTCAATGGGAAGACTTTCAATGTCCACAATCTACGGGCTGGTGCCTGCCTGGGAGCTAGTTCCTGCAGCCTCGGCCATATTGAAGGGACTGATCACCGGTTCTGTGAGAATATACAAATGAATGTTAACATTGCAAATGGACACCAAGTGGTCAAGTGTCCCCGTTACAACATTAACAAGAAGTTTTAGTGATATGTTAGTTAGTCAGTGAGTGCTCGGTGATTGTGGGTGTAGTTAGTGAATGGATAATCCTAAGAGCTAAAGGGAAAGATGCGGTGTATGAGTGATGTAGTTAGTAAGTGGATATGAATTTAATCAGTGGATAAGCCATTTTTTGACACTATGTGTCCTAGAATCTTGCCTTGCCTGACCATGAAAACACACTTTTCTGGGTTCAGGCAGACTTGATACTCCCTACATTTATCAAAGATTTGTCTGAGCTCAGGTATATGGGTCTGTCTAATGTTGGAATGAGCACAGAGGTCATCAACATAGACTTCTAAATTCTTCCTCAGGAACTCTTTAAACACGTGACACATCAATCTTTGGAAGGTTGCAGGAGCATTGGTAAGCCCAAATGGCATTACCCTAAAGGCGAATATGCTCCATTCTATGGCAAAAGCTGTCTTATGCTGGTCTTCCGGAGCAATGGCTACCTGATTGTAGCCCGAAAATCCATCAAGGAAGTTGTACACTTCCTTGCCTGCTACTCTTTCTAGTAGATGCTCAGTGATAGGAAGCGGATAGTTGTCTCGAATAGTGGCTACATTAACCTTCTTCAAGTTAATGCACACACGTAGCTTTCCATTCTTCTTGGGCACCACTCCAATGGGGGATACCCACTCAGTGTGCTCAATTTCATAGATGAATCCAGCTTCTACCAGTCTATCTATCTCCTCTTTGATCTTAGCAGCATAATTATCGTTATATGTGTATGGCTTCTGTTTAGAGGGTTTTGCGTCTAAGGTCATGGGAATTGTGTGTGAGCATATGTCTGGGTCTACACCTTTCAAGTCCTTGTAGCTCCAAGCAAAGACATCTCTGTATTCTCTTAGCAAAGCTATCAACTCATACTCCTCTTCTTCCGTCAGGTCATGCCCTATGTAAGTGCATCTCTCTTCTCCTTCTTCCATGGCTACAACTATTTTCTTGGTGGTTTCTTTGTTATCATAGGCCTCTCCTGATTGAGCCTCACGTTTTGGCATCCTTACCATGACTCTTCTATCGTCTATCTCATACTTTTTAAAGTTTTCAGGGACCTCAAACAAAGATTCTTCCTCTTCTGGTGTGACTTCTATCTTCTTTCCTTTCTTTCCTTCATCCTTAGGGGTCACTTGTGTGGCTAACCTTACATCATTTGTAAGCTCTCCGTGTCTCTGGGGTTGAAATTCTACTTCCTAGAAGTATTCTTCATCTGATGCAAAAGGTGGGTCCATAATGATTGACTCTAGGTCGGAGTCACTTGCATCCTCAAATGCATCAGGGCTAGGTTCACATTCTTCTAGAACTGCCTCTCCCATGATTGGCTCTATGGAGAAGGCTGAAATGTCATAGCCATCCTCGTCACAGTGGGGTGTCCATTGTTCTTCATTGATGGCTACATCCATTGTTGCTAGAATTTCTGCCCAGCCGTGGGGTTCAAATTCTTCGTCAGGGAATACTACCGGTGCATAGGCTGGGTCTTGAATTGATCTGTGTTTCCTTCGCACCTACCTCTCTAGCTTTTTCTTTCTCTTCTCTTCTTCTACTGCTACTTTGCACATCCAAAAATGGGTGTCTTCATGCATCCATGAGGATCCTGATCCTATGGAATGCACTGACTCCGTATCATCTTTAGCTCTATGGATCGGGTTCCATTGAATAGGGAGTACATCTCTATGAGAGTAATCTTTGAGATTGACTTTGGTCGTAACACCTAAGTGTTGCAAGTACAATGAGTTGGTTCCCCAATCCTGTACCACTTGCAATTGTCGCATAAATGGCTCTTCCCAAAATCATCTCATAGGCATGGTTCTTGCTAAAATCACAAATAGCAAATGTATGCTCAAACTCCACACCACATGTAGTGAGAGTTATTCCTTTTAGCAAGCCTAAGGGTCTTTCTATGTGACCATCGGCCATCTGCAATTTCATTCTCGTCGGCCTGAGTGTTGGCTTGCCCCAACGTTTCCATAGAGAAGTGGTAGCAATAGCAACTCTTGCACCTGAGTCTAGAATTGCCTTGGTTGTGTACCCCTGATGGGTAATGGGAAGATAGGTGTTTCCTTCTTCTCCTTCACTCATGTCTCCTATCTTGTCTAGAGGAATTTTTGGCACTGTCCTATGAGAACCTACCTGGGAACACGGTTTGGCTATCTCAGGTACCTGTTTGGCTACATGTTTCCACATTTCTGGCCTAACTTTGAGCAGCTCTTCTAAAGTGAGATTGCACTGCACTTTAGTATTCTTTACTACCTCCGTGTTCTTAGGTATGACTGAATCTTCGTTTCTTACCATGACCGTGGGTGCTCTCATACACGTGGACTGTGCTTCCCATGGGCCTGTGAAATGGGGTAGTTCTTGTATGGAATTAGATTCAAAGTCTAATCTCTCCTAAGATTGAGTGCTCTCCTGCTCTTCATAAATGGATGGGATGTCTTGTGGGAATTGGTCGTGTGCATCATCCACAAGTTCAATGGGAGGAGGGACTTCACTTTCTTTAGCCCATTTGTCTTCTTGAATCTATCGTAGGAATTCTGGTGTGAACCAATTCATAGAAGAAGATGTGTCTGGCTCCGTAGAGTTAGGCACATAGGCTTCTTGGGCAGGTAGGCTTTCTCTTTCACTTGCCTTGCCCTTACTTTGAGAGACAGGTTCCTTTTCTGATTGTGCTATTAGCCTCTCCAACCTTTCTAGCAGTCCATCAAAGTGCAACTGCGTCTTAGCTGAACTAGAGATGTTAAAGAGGCGGCTGGCTTCAAACATGGTTTGAGCCAATTCCACCATCTTAGCACAAATTTTGGTTCGTTCAAGCTCTAGTTCTGCTCTAAGGTAACACTTTTTGTGATCCGTCACGTTTGGCCCTTCTTGGATTCTGGCATGATATGCTTTGAGCATCAATTTAGGTCCTCAGGAGTGGGATCTGCTAGAACTGATCCTACTCTAGGGGGTGGTGGAGTAGCATGAGGCGGGTTGGAAGGTGGTGGGTTGGATGGAGATGGGAATGGTGGAGGTGGGGTAGTGTGAGAGGGAGTTTGAGATGTGAGTTCAACTATCCTGGCTTTTGTTTCTCTTAGGCTTTCCTCGAGTTCACTCATCTTCTTAGCCCATTGCCTCTTCATTCTTTCTCTACTATCTCTCCAGGCTCTAGTCCTCTTCTTGGTTATGCTCTCAGTTTCACTGGCCTCAGCACTTTTTTCCTGGCCTAAACTTTGGTTCTGTTGCAAGGCTTGAGCTCTAGTGACTACGTGTACTGGTGCAATGGAGGTCACACTCCCTGTGGAGTCTACAACTAACCCAATAACATTGATAGGAGTGATTTTTGGCATATTATTGGGATTCTTTGGGCAATCTCGTAAGAGATGCTCTTCCTCGCAATCTTGACAAAAGCCTTGAATGGTTATCGATTGGGGTTGTGTAGGAGCAGGCATGGGGCAATCACGAATGAGGTGATCTCCCTGACATCTGTAGGAGGGTCCTCTAGGGAATGGGGGTCTTACTTGCCTAGGTTGAGGTTTAGGGTTGGGGTTTGCATACATGACATTCGTGTAATCTGGCTCCCAACTAGGTTCACTTGGTTCTTCACTATAGTAGAACTCACCATGTTCAAGAGACTGCATGTAGTAAGCCTGTGGACTATCTATGTGAGTGGAATCAAAACTATGATCACTCGGGTCACTTTCTGAAAGCAATGGAGTCACTGAGACTATGGCTCTGTTCAAATTTTCCTCAGCAGCTGCATACTTTATAGGAATCACATTAGCTGAGGTTGGAGGTTGTTGAGCTAACACAGGTTGAGGCCTTTGTTGGTTTTGGTAGGGTTGTTGATAGGATTGTTGTGGTCTACCATATTGCTATGGAGGGTACTGGTTCTAGTATCTTCCCTGTTGTGGATAGGGCTAAGGGTAGGTTTGCCTAGCTGCTTGCTTATTGTATGGACAGTCTTGTGCTGTGTGATTTGTGTATCTCCGTTCTATGGTGCAATATTGGCTACTAGGGTTCACTTGGGGTTGAGCCATGATGGGACATATGTTCGCCATGTGGTCACCACCGCAAGTATAGCACCTCTTTACTGGGGCAAACCTTGGAATTTGTTTGCTAGTGACACCTAGTTTTTGAGCTACTTTCTCCGCAAGTTCCTCAATTGATGTGGATTGCGAGGAAGAGAGACTAGAGGCACTATTAGAATCTTTGTAGATTTTGGAAAGCTCTAACTCCTCCCCTAGGTTATCCTCGATGTCGATGCACATGCGTACACACTCTTCTATAGTCCTAGGGTCCTTCAAGTACACATATGACCTCAATTTGGTACTTAGCAATCCATCCAAAAATAAGGCCACTTGCTTGGCTGGAGTGGGTAACTCAGGGATAGGACATCTCTCTAGGTATTGCCTAAACCTTCTTCTTGCAAGTCTAACTATCTCTTGGGGGGTCTACTTGAAGCTATGTATCAATGAGGAAGTATTATGCCTTATCCCACTCTTAGAGAATTCAGTGATAAAAGCCTCTAAGAGTTGGTCTATGCTCCTGAATTGTCTCTCATTCAATGGTTGAAACCATGTAAGGGCTATGTTCCTAAGGGTTAGACCAAAGGCATTATACTGCATGAATAGGTCCTCAACTTGTTCAGCTCTCAAGACTTGCCTAAACTCAGCCACATGATCATATGGATCTCCTGTGCCATCGAAGTAGTTCTTCATGGACTTAACTAACTGGGTTGGTCTCAAAGTCCTCGTGTGCTCTCTAGGTCTTGGTAGAGGGAATTCATCCGCATTCCTTTGGTTCCTTGGGGCTCTAAGTCCCTCAGGTTCCAATCTATTTGTTTCCGTTCTCGTTCTTTCTCTTCCCACTGGGTTGGCAAAGCTTACCTCAGGTCTATCTCTATGTCTGTCTCTTTGAGCTCCATGAGCTTGGGATGTTCCAGCTCCTGGGTGACCAAAGGACACATTCGACCTTGGTTGGGGGAAAATAAATTCACCATTCCAAGTGTAAGCATGCCTATCATATTCTATAACCACAAAGATCCTCTCTAAAGCGTGATCTAAGTAGGTCACTCTGCTTGGGCTATCAGGATCTTTGAACTCATATATCATGATTGTTCCTATCTCATTTGGCTGATCAGATTTATACCTCCAAAAGGCTTCATCAGTCTCTCGGTTCAAGAGCAGATCTATGCTCTTATTGTCTTGGGGAATCCACTCTGGTGTGATAATCCTAGTGAGAACTGATTTGCCTCGAGGGGTTCTAGGTTATACACCCATGTTTCCTTTCTCTAGGTCTCCTAAGTCCGCTTCTGGGATCACATTTCCGAATTCGTCTGTCCTATCTGGGTGACTGGTGACTACATATATGGTTCCCTCTTTGTCCATGTATGCTCCATTTTCAAATTTGACAGCTGGGTGTTCTAGCCCAATGGATTGATCTGGGTTTTTGATCTGGACCACAGATCTTCCTAGGCCGTCCTCATAGATGCTAGCACCTAATCGGTTGGTCCTAAGGTATTCCAGCTGCGTCTTGTAAGGGCCTTCTACCCTATGTAAGTATGGCACACCTGAACTTCTTGTAGGTCTCTCCATACCGTGGGACATCTCAGACTCGCTAGTTTCAGAACTAGGGTAGTAAGAGTGATGGCTTAATTGCTGGGCCCAAGACCTAGTAGTGTGATTGACACGAGCCTCTGAAGATCTAAGACTTTGTCTGTCTCTTCCTAGGTGTCATCCTGATCTAAGGCTCATATGCCTATTTGAGCGATCCCAAATTTCACCCAAGGTACAACCTTGTTGCTAAGTTCTTTTGTCACAGTCACTTGATTCTTTTTCTATGTTGATTATCGTGTTTATATTCTTATCTGATATCACGTTGTCAGGAATACTTGAGTTAAATTCCGCACTTTAATTTGATCGTTCCACGTTAGGTTCTTTTTTCCTTTAAAATTGTCGGTCACACACAGGTTATCTCTTGACTTGAAAATTGATTTCTTAGATAGTCTTGACTTGTCTCGTGCTTATCGTTGCCCTGACTTACTTAGCACTATTCACGTGTAGCCTAAGCTAGGAATTGACAAAGAGAGTTGAGAGTATTCCAACCTCACTTGCAGATCCCTTGATCTTTGGTGCTCAAGAACCCAGTTCTCAAGCTTGTAGATTACCCTTGCTTTGGATGCCTTCTAGTGCTCTCAGTGGACCTGTAAAAGTCCCAAAGTTAGCTCAAGACTTAGATTCAAAGGACACAAAAAATCACTTCACTCATGTAATTCATATGTCAATTTGCACCATGTCTCTCTGGAACACAATTCTAGAGATCCCTGAGTTTTCCTCCCCCTGGATATGGTTCACTTAAAAATACTATGTCTAATAATCCTGGTATTAATTTTACTGTAACCAGTGGAAGTTTTGGTTGTACTCCCCGCGAGCTTTCCAACAAAACAAGAATCACAGCAATCGGATTTCGTATGAGGAAGATATGACAGTTCAGGGATCTAGGGTTAAAACAGGGTAAAACAGGTCATCAGGAAAACAAGATTTTCTCTCAAATTACAAGTGTCAGAACCTCACAAATCACTATTTGCTTGATAAGTATGCCTAGAATTTTCCCCAAAATCAAGTAATATAAACCCTAGAAAATTGGCCAAAAAAACCTGTCAATCGCGATCGACAGGTCTGTCAATCGCGATTGACAGAGGTGTCCGTCGGGGCCTGTCGGTCGCGATCGACACGTCAGTCGCGATTGACAGTGTCAATCGCGATCGACAGAGTCGGTCGTGAGTCTTGTCAATCGCAATCGATGGTGTCAATCACGATTGACACTTTTTCCGAGATTTTCGTCGTGATTTCAGTCGATCGGAGTTCTATCCATCGCGATGGACACGTGGCAACGTGAATTTTTGTGTCAATCGTCAACTTTCAGTCGGTCACGATCGACAGTGTCAATTGCGATTGACTGAATCCTACGCGGCAGTCGGTCGGTCGTGAGGTCTGTTGGTCGCGATCGACATGTCTGTCGGTCGCGATTGACAGGGTCTATTGGTCGCGATTGACAAAGGTTGTCGATCATGGCTGTCGATCGCGATCGATGGTGTCGGTCGCGATTGACAGAGGAACTCGGAATTTTTTTACAGTGTTTAGTGATTTAGGATGCGCTCATCATGTGCATCATTATGGTGTACTTTGTTTTACCAAATAGGCGATTTTTTTGTCGATCGCGATCAACAGAGGTCTGCGACACAGAGATAGGGCTGAGCTTTTCCGTACCTGCGCAGCCTACTGGAGATGGTGGGATAGCGAGATCCTGCAAGAAAACTCAAGAAACATGCAAAAAGAGTGCACACAAATCGCTCTCTCGCTCTCTCTCACAAGTGGAATGAGGGAAATGGAGGGGAGAAGGTGATATGATCAAAAACTGAAATTTTCGCGATGATGGAGATGGAGGTGGGAGATGGTGAGGATGGTGATGGTGATGATGATGATGAAGTAAAAAAGAGAAAAAAAAGAAAAAGTAAAGAAATTACCTACAATGCCAACGTCTCAACTCTACGTCTTACCATCACACGCTCGTCCTCAAAGCTCGATCCCCGGCAACGGCGCCAAAATTTGGTGTAGCTCAGTGATGAGTAGCACCTCCTTTAATGCCAATCCGGGAAGACGTGAGGATGGTATGAAGACCTCGAACAAGTGATGGCACAAGTGCATGAATGAGAAGCACACTAACATGCACACACATACACACACACGCGCACACAAGGTAAGACAAAGAGAGGAGCAATGGAGTGCTTTAGATTACTTCAAAAGTGCTCATACAAGTTCAAATCTATTACAAGCTACCCTCAAAAATGAGCTCTCTAGCTCTATTTATAGTTTTTGACTAGTTTTTGGCCTTGTCTAGACCTAGTGTCCGGCCTACTTAAAAATTAGGTTCTCTAACCTATTTGGAGGTTCAAACGGAGTCTAAAAAATGTGAAAACTGATAGGTAGGTACTTCTAAAGCTCCTCAAGCTCAAGGACTCCTTGGCTTGCACAAAATGGAGCTAGAAAAATATGAAATGATATTTACAATGGCTTTTAGTGATGAAAATCACTATTTTTGTAGGGATTTCTTCTAACAGTTTGATATACATTTCTTGGAGCTCCCTACTTGCTCTTTCTTCTTGTGTGCCCACCTCTTTGATGCATGAAAAATTTAGATGGCCTACTTGCCAGATCTTCTTTGACTACTCTGTCTGCTTGTGCCTTCTCTTTGCTCCGACTCCCTTCGTTGGCTTCCTTGTCTTGTGAGTCCTTCAGTTCCTTGACTGCTGCCAACACCTAGGTAATTCATTAATTACTCGTATCTTATCTTCATCCGTGGAGATTCCATTTTTTGAAACTATATGACTTAGTATCTTGCCTTGTCTGACCATAAAGACAAACTTCTCTGGGTTTAAACAAACTTGATATTCCCTAAGCTTTTCAAAGATGCATTCGAGCCCAGGGATATGCTGTGCTCTAAGTACTGAGTGAGCACAAAGGTCATCCACCTACACTTCTAGGTTCTTTCTCAAAAATTCTTTGAACACATGGCACATCAAGCTTTTGAAAGTTATAGGTGTGTTTGTTAGCCCAAAAGGCATCACACAAAACACAAAGATACCCCACTCAATGGCAAATTCCATCTTGTGTTGGTCCTTGGGGGGCAACTTGGTTATAGCCCGAGAATTCATCAAGGAAGCTGTACACTTCCTTGCCTGCAACTCTTTCCAACAGGTGTTCTGTAATGGGTAGGGGATAACTATCCCTAATTATGGTAGCATTGACCTTCTTTAAATTAATGCACACTCTCAGCTTACCGTTCTTCTTAGGCACGACAACGATGGGTTAAACCCATTAGGTGTGTTGTGTTTCGTAAATGAATTTGGCTTCTATGAGTCTGTCTATTTCTTCCTTGATTTTCAATGCATAATTATCATTATATGTATAGGGCTTTTGCTTAGTGGGTCTCGCTTCGACGGTCATGGGTATTCTATGGGAACATATGTCAGGATCAACCCCTTTCAAATCTTTGTAACTCCAAGCAAACACATCCCTGTACTTTTTCAATAGGGCGATCAAATTTTCTTCTTTGTCGTCAGTTAAATCATGTCCTATGTACATGCATTGTTCTTCTCCTTCCTCGATTGCCACTACGACTTTCTTCGTGGTTTCCTTATTGTCATAGGCTTCTCCTAAACTTTTGCTTCTTTTGGGCATTCGGATCATGATTTTTTGGTTTTCCACCGCATATTTCCTAAAATTTTATGGCACTTCCATCAAGGGTTCTTCCTCCTCAATTTTCACACTCTTGTTCTTCTCCACCTTTTGATTTTGTTGACTAGATCTTGACTTTTCCTTTTCCTTCCTAGGGGTGGTGAGTTATGGGGACATAGCTTCTACCCCACTTAGGAATTCCTCTTCTGAAGAACATTCAGGTCTATTTGAATCTATTTCCCGTTTCACTTTGTTCACTTGCGTACTACAATCTGAAATTTCTTCTTTAGGATTATCCTCTTCTGTTTTCTCTCTTACTATGCTTACAATGAAGATGGATATATCATAACCGTCTTCATCACAATGGGGGGTCTAATGTTTTTCGTTGATTGCAATAACCATAGTTGCTTAGATCTCTCCCCAGCCATGGGGTTCGAATTCCTCATATGGGAATACTACTAGGACATATGTTGGATCCTCAATGGGTCTAGATGGGGG
The DNA here is from genome assembly GCA_020310875.1 of Ceratopteris richardii. Lineage (NCBI taxonomy): Eukaryota > Viridiplantae > Streptophyta > Polypodiopsida > Polypodiales > Pteridaceae > Ceratopteris > Ceratopteris richardii. Next base: position 36,020,284 of record CM035443.1, on the reverse strand, counting down.
TCCTACTCCTGACACTCTTATTCTGGCATGCTCCTCTTCCGTGGCTGCAATTTTACACACCCACAAGTGTGTATCCTCATGCAAGCACGACGGATCTGATGTTAAGGAATGCACCGATTCCTTCTCCTCTTCATTCCTATGTATCGTATTCCATTGCAAAGGTGGTACATCCCTATGTGAATAGTCTATGAGGTTCACTTTTGTGGTTACTCCTAGGTGTTGTAGGTACAAAGAGTTGGTTCCCCAATCTTGTACAACCTGCAACTGTCCCATGAAAGGTCTACTTGAGAGCATCTTGTATGCTTCATTCTTTCCAAAATTGCATATTGCAAAGGTGTGATCAAATTCACTCCGCAAGTGGATAGGATGATTCCTTCCAACAGTCTTAAGGGTCTTTCTATGTGTCCATCTACAATCTACAGCTTCATCCTAGTAGGTCTAAGGGCTGGTTTTCCCCAACGTTTCCACAGTGAAGTGGTTGCGATAGCTACTCCTGCACCTGTATCTAAGATGGCTTTGGTGGTGTGACCCTTGTACGTAATGGGGAAATAAGCATTACCTTCCTCTCCTTCACTGCATCGCCCACCTTATCTAGGGGTATCTCAGGCACCTTTCCTTGTGCACTTGGTCTAGTGGAGGTTGTGGCTATCTTTGGGAACTGGTTTGCTACATGTTTCAGTAGTTTAAGTTGAAGGGCTTTGGTGTGTAGAGCAAGAGGAGCAAGGAGGAGATGGAGGAAGAGAGAAGAGAGGAGAGACGTGCATAGATGCGTGGGAGCCTCGAAACCCACATAATGTTCTCTCTTGAGGCAATGCTCTATATATGATGTATATATATAAATATGGGGGTAAGGTCACGTGACCCTTACATCCCCAACAATCTCCCACTTAAGGGTCAATGTGACCATAAGTGGCAACATATACAAAGAATGATGTACGACTATATAATAATGTATAGGAAGAGTCCGGATCTCAATCCATACAAATTAGCCTACACCAACTACCTCGAACAAGGTGTATCCATGCACCTCAAACTGCTCTAGACTCATATCGATAAGAGTCGAGCTCACATATGACTGATGCAAGAACTGATGAAGTTCCTACAAAGATCCCACTTGCTCTATGCCTATGTCAGTCATCGAACGACTGACAAGTCCAAGTGCAAATGCTCCAATAGCAATTGCAATATCTAGTCTCGAGCATAATAACTCGTACATCAGACTCTCGAATGCTGACGAAACCTGTGCTATCCTAGCTAACGTGAGTATGTTAGCTATGCCTCTATCCAAGGCATCCAAAGCACCATCATCAAGACCAATATGTCTTGACATATCTGTGTCAACATTTGGCATGAGCGAATCCAAGAATGACTCCATGATGGCTGACTCATCAACATCTAAATCAGTCATCCTCTCAACCAAGGATGTGTCTGATTGTGCATCTTGAGAGCTAAAATGCGCAATCAAATGGTAGACCTGGCCATTTCATCTAACTCATCCCAATCATCTTCATCCATGTCAGCAAGCTTCTTTGAGATTCCATTTACTGGCTTCCATTGCCTCCTCTTAATCACCACATCTTTAATTTGATTCTTCCATAGAGCAAATTTTGTGCCATCAAGTTTTCGGATCTCAAAATGGTCTTTGCCCTGAAACTTAAAGCTCCTGCTTGGAACACTAACACTTGGCCTTGATCCACCAGATGTGCCTGAGACCTCTGATGCCATGATGGTAGAGAACTGAATAGAATGATACTAGAGGTAGAAGAGTCCAAGCACCACTAAGGCTCAAAGAAGGATGATCAAGTTTCAGATTTAGGGAGAGAATTCAGCAGTCTTCCCAGAAAAATGAATTAATGACAATAATGACCAACCAAAAGGATTATGTGAGAATAAGTGTGCTCACACCAATAAGTGTATCAAGGAGTAAATCGACCACTGTATTGTTGACAAAAGCAAAAAAATTTGGAAAAATTTTGCCATAGTATCCTTTGCAAAATGAGCATATGACCAGCTTCAAAATCTCATAAAGTTGCAAGTACTCACATGTTTACCTGCATAGTGAATCAGTGACTCCATTGCATATAATCAATTTCCCAAAAGAAGCCAACTAGGCTTATGGAGCACCTATGAACAACTATCATACATATCCTATGGTGAGGCTCCGTAAATCTTCCACTTGCATCAGCAAAGAGACCCCAACATCTGGGTGTCTCCCAGTTAAGAAAACATCACCATGACCCTCTTTATCAAACATAAAAGGCTTTATGCAAAAACATAACCGCTATATCAATGACCACATGGACGTACATAAGTGGTGTCCACAAAAGCGTATATAGTGTGTATGTGCTCAATATAAGCAGTAAAATGGAGCTAAAAAGTTGAATTCACCTCCAAAACACTGGCCACCAACACCTGTAAGTGTCTCTCAACTCTGTTCTTTAGGCTCAAAAACTTGCATCGACGTGTGGTGGCTACTCCCACCACACCTAAAACCTTCAAGAAACATGTAGATTAATGAGTGTGGCTGAAGAAACAACCCAAAAGGTGAACATTTTTTGTCAAAGAAGTAGAAAGAACACTCTTCTTGATGTTCTTGGGCCTCTGTGGAGAGAACTATTCACAAAAGTACTCCAAAATGGCTCCAAAAATCACCCCAAAAATGCTTCAAAAATAGGCTTTGAAAGCAAAGAATGAAGCTTTGAGGGCCCAAAACTTGTTGAAGATAATGTTAACCTTAGTCTTTCCCCTTCATCAAGCACCACAAGAGTGTAGCTTAGTGGCAAGAGATGGCCACGGTTAAGGGAGCTCCAGGGGGAACAATACTAGGATGGGTGCCCTCCCGGGAAGTACCGAGAACCTCCGTCTTCCTTGATCTCCCTCGTGCATAGCCAATGGGGACTTTGGTGACTTGGATGAGAAGGTATGCCAAGGTCTATGCCTTGGTTGCCATCTTATTCGAAATCCTTGGGTGGGTCAGTGCTCGTTTTGCTCGCACAAAAAGAACAAAGCTTTTGCGTCGAACTGTTCTAGTGAAGTATTTTTTATGGCAATGCACCACAGTTTCTCGAGGGCTCCATGACAATATCCTCTAACTAGAAAATTGAGCTCCAAGCTCCGTACACAGTACTCCGCATAGAGGGTGCAGAATATGCAAAAAACCACAGTACACAGGGAGCACAAACACAGACTTCTTGCATGTTACAAATGCAGTCAAGCTTATAGTCTGTGGCTAAAAACATCACTATATCTTTTATTAAAAACATATACAAAAGTGTCCGGTGGCCATTTGGACTTTCACATGAACACTAACGGTAATAGGAAATTGGATGATAAAGCAGTGAAATGTATTTTTGTTGGGTATAGTTTTGGAAGCAAAGGCTAGTGTCTATATCATCCACATACTAAACACATTCTGGTTAGCCGTGATGTTGTTTTTGTGGAAGATGCTATTCAACCATTACTTTCATGTAATAAGGAGACATTTGATAGCTCCAAAGACATGTATGACACTTTGCTGCCTCTTTTTATAGGTGGACAGTCTAGTGCTGATCGTAATGAGGAAACTTCTCAGCCTTTACAAATTTCATGTGAGAGGATCTTAATTGATTCATGAACTCTTCCCAAAATACACATAAATTCATAATATATGATGGGACCAAGGAATGATGATGTTCTAATAAAAGGTGTATAAAGAGATAAGCCATTGGAAAAATGATAGCTTAGATCTCTTGTTAAGCACATCTTTCCAAAAACGGACATACCCATCAATCGGGATAGAACTTGATGGATTGGATAGATAAGAGCAAAACGTCTACTAGTTATGGATGTTTTGCCAAAAGATGATGAAGGCAAAACCTCTTTAGGATATAGATGTTTTGCCAAGATATAAAGGTGCCAAGAAAAACTATGAAGCTTTTATAAGTTTTCATTTGATTTTATCCCAAGAAGTGATGGAAATCAAAGGTTAAACCTCAACATCAATTGATCTTTGACGTCAATAAAAGGATGTTAGGTTCTATAGTTGCATCTCTGGTAAATGATACAACTAGCTAAGCAATTATGGAAACATGGAAGAACTCTTTTAGAGAGTTAAACTTTTGGTTTCATTTAAGCTAATTGAAGCTTCAAGAGGAAATCAAAGTAAGCAATCTTTAGGAAATAAGATAAGTTCCTAAGGACTTGAAGCAAGTGTGAACTTTTCATTTAGGAATAGAAAGTTCCAAGAAATGGATCTCCAATCCATGAACTTTTTTTAAACAAGTTATAAAGTTCAAAGTTATGTGTTCATAGTAGCATTACTATTGGATCAATCATTAATAGATGCTTGGACTTTAAACATAATTTTGATTGGTGAAATATGTTTAAAGGACTCTAGTAACATCTAAAGATTGACCAATAATAATGAGTCTTGTATCAAACTCAAGAATAGGATTCAATATCACATAAATGAAAGTTCAACTTAAACTTTCATAGTGGCATGGGAAACCATATCCAAAAGGTGATATTTAGTCTCTAGTTTGATACTCAGGAAATGAATACAATTGAGTCAGTAAAGTTTCTGGATATTGTTTGAAAGAATCCAGCATTGCAAAAGACTCCATGATGAATCATTTGCTCAAGTTATTTGATTCCCTAGAAGGAATCTCAAGTCTTTGAAGACTAATGTTCTCCCAAGTAGTGAGAAGGAAATTCTTTAAACTCTTTAGTCAGTAAGTAGTTCCCTAGCAATCCCAAACTGCAAGAAGTGGTACTTAAAGTCCAAATGGTTTATGTCACTTGGATGTGTATCAAAGATTCTTAGCTTTAGAATTTGAAAAGCATTAGAACATGTTTGGACTTAAGTTAGGGAAAGATCTCTAAAAATCCGCAGGTAAGCCAAAAAGCTTAGAAAAGCTCAAGAGATCTTAATGATAAAGACAAAGTCTTTATTATTATCACATGATCAATAAGACTTGATCAATCTTGGCCATGGTTGTCCAAGATAATTGTGATTGGAACTACTATGAAGTTTTCCCAAGTATTGGCAATCGAAATAGTAAATTGTTCCAAGTTTGAATAGCGTAGATATTCCAAGTATGTAGTCTGCAACCGTGTCAGTAGTAATTAAGTCTGTGGAAGGTAAAACATAATGTTTGCCTATCCTTAAAGGGATTTTGGTACAAATCCAAAGAGCATGAGCGGATGCTTAAGACTTAAGTAGTAGAGAGATTCCTATATAAAGTCCCCGGGGTAGGTACCTAAAGCATCAGTAAGAAAGGAATCTAAAGACAAGAAGTCAACAACTCTTGTCACTATAAATTGGTCAAGGATAAAACAATTGAACTTAAAAATTCAAGTACTTGGAATTCTAATTGGTTTTTATTTGAAAATCCTAGCAAAGAAGGATGGATATTCCATCAAAAGGTTTTCAAGTTCCCAAAGGAAAGCACAAGATCATCAAATGATCATGTGAAGGGATCAAAACCTATAAAATCTAGTTAGAGATAATGCCTGAAACTTCAAAATTCTTGTCAAGAATTGAAGCAAGAAGGTTCTCTATTTAGATATGTTTTGACTTTAGGATAAATATCACCCACACATTAATGTGAATATAAAATAGGATGGTATGGGACACCAGATTTTGTACTCAGATTGATGTAGGAAAGATGGTATGGGACATCGGACCGTGGGATGATAATTATCTTTTAGTCCTAGTTTAGATCTTGACGTTAGGTTTGATCCTCAAGAGAATTAAGACTTCAAAGAAGGAGTTTAATTCAAGAAGGATAAAAGTAGTATCTCAAGATACTTCAAGATAACTTCAAGATAAAGGAAACAGAAGATATGAAGTAAGTAACTTCCAAGATCTTCTTGAAACACTTCAAGATAAAGTGTTGTTAATTTGGAAATATTTCATAACTTTCTTGGACTTTGATTTTGAGTTGATCTTTTCAACCAAGGATTTGATTGACTAAGTCAAGCACCAAGTTCCTAGTGTAACTTGGTAAATTCACTATTTTGACTCAAAGAAATGCACAAGAATCGCATTCCCAGAAAGGAGTCAGAAAGATTGAATGTGACCTATCAAGTGAAGCATTATTTGAATACAAAACTCATCAATAGAACTTCAGTGGGTCGACACACTGATGTTAGAGACCACACTAGCATCTTGTGGTTGGATGATGTTTTCGATTTTCTTTGAATTTTTTTTGAGAATCCATCTTATTTCTCTTAAAGATAAGAAAAAATGCTTCAATATCCTGTTGAAAAAGATATTTGAGAAGTTAAAGTCCTAAGTCATCTAGACTTTGACTCATAGCAAGTTTACGTGTCTTCGAAGTATGAATTGGTTGTACAGAGTTTTAGTTATTTCTTTCCGCTTTCCAAATCTTTTGGAATTGGCTCAGATATGGTATTTGATTCCTTTGTAAAAGACCAGGGTTAGCCGGTTAGAAGTAGATAACTAAATTGTGTTGATATATTCAGGTAGTGATGTGTGTGAACACACTAGGACCGTCGGGGCACTTTTTTCCCTCTTTAGGAGGTTTTTTTTCCCCGACTTGTATATACGCCTATTGCCCTAATGGGCTACTTATCTGTGTACATTCTCTAGTAATACATTCAGTATTGTGTGTTTGTGCTCCAAGCTTCTTCTTCTTCCTTGTGTTGTTCGCGTGCTTCCGAAGACATCTATCTCCAACAATTGGTATCAGAGCCAGTCGTTGCTTCATCTAGGGCGCCATCGACACTCCTCCGTTTGCAGTCTCTGACTCGTACAAATTTTGGTGAGCATACTCAGGGTGTTTTCGAGATCAAAACCGCTTTGCTATGTGGTGCCGAAATCGCGATCTGAGCTCGTTTCGACCTCCGAATGCACTATCGTAGTGCTTGTGCAAGCTATTTCGTCTTTTTTGTGCCAAAGGTATATACCTGTTTCTGTTCGCCAGTATAAGCATCTCGAAGTCTGCTACAGGTTTAGTAGAACTCGTCTGGGCAGTTCCGTTCAACTTTTTGAGATACAATCAATTTTTTGCATCAAGGTATTTTAGTCACCGGCCATGGTTGAAAGCAGTGATGTATTCTGTATGTTGGTTGTTGAGGATAAGTTGGATGGTACCAACTACCCATTATGGGCTTATATGATGCGACATTTATTGGTTGCAAAAGGATTGTGGAACATTGTGGAGGGTGTTGAAAGATGTCTTGTTACACCTATAACAACAGGTACTGCGAATACAGGTGCTGGAGCTGATGAAGATGGTGTCGAAGATGATATTGTGCAGATTCTTGTTCGTGCTGTTGTTTCTGCTACACCCACTGCAGAGCAGATCCGTTGGGATGGCAGAGATGCCCAGGCACATGCATTGATAGCTTTTTCTGTCAAACGTGCCATTATTCCTCATATTCGCTCTTGTAGAATAGTGAAGGATGCTTGGGATACACTTACCACATTGTACCAAGCTAGGAATGAGGCTCGTGTTGCTTACCTCCGAAAACAGTTGGAGAGTGAGCACATGAATGAAGGTGATTCTATGGACAGTTTCCTAACAAAGATCAAAGACTTGAAGGAATAGTTGATTTCTACTGATGAGGTTATACCAGATAGCTCACTTGTGCAGACCGTTCTGAATGGTCTTCCTGATTCATATCAGAGTTTTGCTTCTACTCTTTGGTTGATGATGAAAGGCAATCCAAATGCCTTGTCGTTTGAGGAGTTAGTCTCTGTTCTATTGCAGGAAGATCAGTCCAGGCAGAACAGGTCCATTATGCGTGTTGCAGATCAAGCTTTCTTGGCTAGTCAGAAGGGCAAAGGAAAATGGAGCTCTTCTACTAGTAAGCAGAAATCTGCAAATGTTGCACATTCGAAGAACCAGGATAAAGATGAGAAGAAATCAGAAAAGCAGAAATTGTTTTGCAAGTATTGTAAAGGGAATGATCATATCATAAAGAACTGTCCAAAACTGGCTGCAAAAGATGCAAAGAAAAAGGAGGCTGGAATGGTTGTTGCAGAAGCCTCTACACCAAAAATAGAGTCTGCTAATCTTGTGCAGGAAGAAGAATGGGCTTTTACTACTATTTGCAGTTTTGAACCATCTTCTCATGAGCAGTGCATGTCTGCAGTGGACTCAGATGTTTGGTACTTTGATAGTGGGGTGACCAAACATATTACCTCGCAGCGCAGTTTCTTCTCTTCACTCAAGCCTGCCCCTACAGGGAATACTGTCACATGTGCCAACAACTCCTCTTATCCTGTTATGGGAGTTGGTAAGATCATTCTGACTACTGCTGATGGTAGTTCTTTCACCTTGTCAAATGCTTTATTTGTGCCAGGGATCAAGAAGAATATGTTATCAATTTCTGCATTAGCCAAGATTGGCTTGGTTGTGAAATTTGTTGAGGACATATGTACAGTTCATGATCTGTCAAATGGCGATGTTATTATTGCTTCTGGAATTTTATGTCGTGGGTTGTATAAGCTCATAGACTATGAAAGATCTGTGAATGATTCGGCATGTGCAGTTCATGATTCTCAGGCTATGTCAGATGCAAAGCTTTGGCATGCACGCTTTGGTCATGTGAATTTTGCTAGTTTTCTATGCCTGCAGAAATCTAAAATGGTGTCCTCTTTGCCCAAACTTGAGGCACCTGGAAAACATGTTTGTGAAGGCTGTATTTTGGGCAAAATGCAGCATTGCTCCTTTCCAAAAGATGGTTCAGTTCGGGCTACACAAAAATTGTAGCTTGTACATAGTGATGTCTGTGGTCCTATGCAGACACCCTCTTTTGGAAATTACCTTTACTTCGTGAATTTCATTGATGATTTCTCCAGGCATGCATGGGTATATCCACTCAAAGTAAAGTCCGAAGTGTTCATGTGCTTTAAACAGTTTTTGGTTTTGGCTGAAAATCTATTAGCATGTAAAATGGGTACCCTCCGTTCTGATCAAGGGGGGGAATATATGTCTTCTGATTTTAATGCATTTCTAGCTGAACGTGGGATAAAACACCAGTGTACAATGCCGTATATACCTCAACAGAATGGAGTTGCTGAATGAAAGAACATGTCACTCATGGAGATGGCGAGGTGCATGGTCAAGAGTCAGGCTTTACCACATAGTTTCTGGCTTGAGGCTGTCATGTGTGCAGCATATGTACTGAACAGGTGTCCCACTAAAGCGCTGCAGTCTATCACTCCATATGAGGCTTGGCATGACCGCAAGCCATCTGTTGCTCATCTGCGTGTTTTTGGGTGTTTGGCATATGCACTAGTGTCTGAACAACATCGCAGAAAATTGGAAGGCAGTAAAATGTATTTTTGTTGGGTACAGTTCTGAAAGTAAAGGCTATCATCTGTATCATCCATAGACTAAACGCATTCTGGTTAGCCGTGATGTTGTCTTTGTGGAAGATGCTATTCAGCCATTGCTTTCATGTACTAAGGAGACATCCGTTAGCTCTAAAGACATGTATGATACTTTGATGCCTCTTTTTACAGGTGGACAGTCTAGTGCTGGTCCTAATGAGGCAACTTCTCAGCCTTTGCAGGTTTCATATGATGATGCAGATCATTCCATTTTTTATGCAGATTTACATGATGCACTTGTTGATGAGAGAGCTGATATTGAGTAGGCAAAAACTATGCCAAAATGGCTGGTGCAGACTGTTGAAGCTCAAGGTCAAGCACAAAGCATGGAAGCACATCAAAAAGGTGGACACACAAGGAAAGGGAGCAAGTAGGGAGATCCAAGAAGTGTATGTTAAAATTTCACAAGAATTCCCTACAAAAATAGTGATTTTCATCACTAAAAACCATTGTAAATACCATTTTCTATTTTTGTAACTCCATTTTGTTCAAGCCAAGGAGTCCTTGAGCTTGAGGAGTATTAGAAGTATCATCCTACCAATTTTCATAATTTTTAGACTCCGTTTGAGCCCTCAAATAAGCCCTGGAACCTAATTTTTAACAAGGTCGGACACTAGGTCTGGACAGGGCCAAAACTAGTCAAAAAACTATAAAAAGAGCTAGAGAGCTCATTTTTGAGGTTAGCTTGTTAGAGAATAGAGCTTTTGTAAGAGAATTCTTTTGCAATCAAAGCTTTCCATTGTTCCTCTCTTTGATCTTACCTTGTGCGCGTGTGTGTGTATGTGTGTGCATGTTTGTGTGCTTTCACTCACGCACTTGTGCCTTCACTTGCTCGTGGTCTTCATACCGGTCCTCACGTCTCCGCGGATTGACAAGTAAAGGAGGTGGTGCTTACGCTTGAGCTACACAAACTTTGCATGACAGCAAATTAGATGCACCTTTGTCATATCATACTCGTTCAGGCTCTCATACTGCCTCCTTTGCATCAGATTGCTATGCTATGGCTGCATCTAGTCTCTGTGATGAGAATGAGCCTGTTTCTTTTGATGATTGGATGGCTGCTATGCAATCTGAATATGATGCTATAATGAAGAATGGTACATGGTCTTTATGGGACTTGCCTCGTGGCAAGAAGGCCATTGGCACTAAGTGGGTATACAAGTTGAAGCGGAAAGCTGATGGTACAGTTGACAGGTATAAGGCTAGGCTTGTTGCAAAGGGTTATGCACAGGAAAGAGGCATTGATTTTGATGAGACCTTTGCACCTACATGCTATATGACTACTGTTCGGAGCATTTGTGCACTTGCAGCCCATCATGGTTGTAATGTACATCAGTTGGACATTAAAATAGCATTTCTGAATGGTGACTTGCATGAAGAAGTGTATGTTTTTCAGCCCCGTGGCTTTGTGCAGAAAGGGCATGAAAACCAGGTGTGCAGGTTAAAGAAGGCATTATATGGTTTAAAGCAAGCACTATGTGCTTGGTATGAGAAGATACATGGCTATCTGGTGCACATGGTTTTGAGAACAGTCCAACTGAAAGCACCTTATATGTTAAGCGTGCTAATGATGTGCTTGTGATCATTGTTGTCTATGTTGACGACATGCTGCTCACTAGTCCTATTCAGAAGCATATTGCTGATTTCAAGGCTGATTTGCATGCCTCATTTGAGATGTCTGATTTGGGGCATTTGCATCACTATTTGGGCATTCAGTTTATGCAAGTTGATGGTGGAAGGGCTTTGTGTCAAACGAAATATATTTTTGACACATTATTGCAGTGTTTTGCCCTTGAACACTATAAGCCTATTGCCACTCCTATGGAGACATGTTTACGATTGAGTCTTCATGATGCTGGAGATGCATTTGATGTTGTTCTCTATCAGCAGGCTGTTGGATGCTTGATTTACTTATGCATTACTCGGCCAGATATTCAGTTTGCTGTCTCACAGATGAGCAGGTTTATGCATTGCCCAGGAGTCACACATTGGAAGGCGGTTAAGCGCATCTTTCGCTACTTGAGTGGTACTCAGCTACTTGGGTTGTTTTATCCCAAGAGGGGATCACTACCGCTAGATTTGCATGCTTTTTCTGACTCAGATTGGGCTGGTTGCTATGACACTCGTGTGTCCACTAGTGGTTTTTGCTTCATGCTTGGTAGCTCATGTATATCTTGGTTGATCAAGAAGCAGCCTACTGTGGCCACTTCCAGTTGTGAGGCTGAGTATAGGGCAGCTTTCACATCAACTGTTGAGTGTGTGTGGCTCAGACGCCTTATGGTTGATTTGGGTGTTGGCCAGTCTTCTGCCACCACCATCTTCACTGACAGTCAGAGCGCATTGGCAGTTGTGAGGAACCCTGTGTTCCATGCTCGCACTAAGCACATTGAGGTGCATTATCACTATGTCAGGGAGAGGTTCTCTGCTGTGGAGATCAGCTTGGCATATGTGCCCACGCAGAAGAACATATCAGACCTTTTCACGAAGGCTCTGCCTAGGGAGAAGTTTGAAGCTTTCCGCAAAGCTTTGGGCTTACTTCCTTTTGTGGAGTGATTTCCACATAGCTTGGCACTTCCTTATACATGAGTGCCAGCTCCTTGTTCACTGCATCACTCCCAGGGGGGATTTGTTGATATATTTAGGTAGTGATGTGTGTGAACACACTAGGACCGTCGGGGCACTTTTTTCCCTCTTTAGGAGGTTTTTTCCCCCGAGCTTGTATATAGGCCTATTGCCCTAATGAGCTACTTATCTTTGTACATTCTCTAGTAATACATTCAGTATTGTGTGTTTGTGCTCCAAGCTTCTTCTTCTTCCTTGTGCTATTCACGTGCTTTCGAAGACATCTATCTCCAACAAATTGAACATCCTATATAGATGTTTTGTACAAGAACCTTTTCAAATATTAAAAGATGATAAGTCCAAGATTGACTTATTTATTTGAGTTTGCTTCAAGTTATAACATAAATGATTTCCTAGAGTCCAGTATACTCTAGAATAGAGAAGTTAGGAATTGCTCAACAGATTGACAATTCCCAAGAACTTTTTGAGAAAAGAGTCCTAAGTTGGACAATTTTCATTTTTTATTTGAATTGCTCAAGTTATACTTTGGTTGAATCAAAGTAAATGGTAAATTATCCTTTATAGTTTACGCATGATTTTTTAATCCATTTGGACAAATTAGTCCTCTAGTCGGGTGAAAAAATCAAATAACTATTGGATAAGAGTAAACCATTGAACAAACATCCAAGTTAGCTGTTTGAGACAACCAAACGTTAAGTGCTCCAAATCAAATTCAAGAGAATCTAGAGTTCTCAAAGTCCTGCAAGGGATAAAAATCCCACCTTCGTTACTAAGTCCATGCACCAGTCATGCCCATAAATGGATTAGTAATTTGAATCCACCCAGTTCACATGTTTGTGCCTAGATCGCACATCAAGAAACTATGAATTGGCCAGGGATGTTTTTAGATCCAGCCTTATTATTCATTCACTACTTTGAACTTTGATTAGTTTATCAAAGTGCAAAGCAAGACAGTGTTTTGAATCATTTTGGGCAGGGATGCCACCACAGAGATGAGACATGTTCTTCCAGTTTTAGAACATGACCATGTTCTTCTAGTTTTAGAACATGAGGCTCGGGGGTTTCTTACAGTATGTATATAGCTCTATTTTCAAGGATGGAAATATTTTCCAAGGGGGGAAGAATGTAATAAAGTAAGTTTATGATCTAGGGGTCCGGTCGATTCAGATGGATCTAAAATCGGACACCGTTTGGTCATCCGTGTGTATGATCAAAGATCTCGAGTTTAGACTTGCTAGGAGGTCTCTTGTGAACAAGTGATCCACTTAGCTTAGTGGTTATGTCTCAAGGATGTGAAGGAGGAGGTCTTGGGTTCAATCCCCATGGGGGACATGGGGAGAGTATTTTGCCCAAAGAGATCTAGAGCCTTCTAGAAGCATCCACTTGAGTTAACTCGAGTTAACTTGGACACTTGGCATACATGCAGTTACATGGCCGACACATGAAAGGTTAGTATCCACCTGCCCAAGAAGGCAGTCCCCTGGAGAGAGCTATATATAGAGGCATTTGGTTGGGAGGAGAGTCATGTGAAGCTTCTCAACTAGGAAAGTAGGCAACCATTCAAGAGGAGAAATTATGTGGCCCCAAATGTCTTGGACTTTATACATACAGATATATGGGGACCTACCCAAGAATCATCAATGGATGGTAATAGATTTTTTATCACCTTCATTGATGATCACTCAAGAAAGGTATGGTTGTTTTGTATGAAGCAAAAATCAGATCTGTTCTCTATATTCAGGAGATTCAAAACTCAAGTTGAAAAAGAAATAGGAAGTTCTATAAAATCTTAAGGTCCAATGGTGGAGGGGAATACTTCTCCAAAGAATTCTTAGATTTTCTACAAGAGAATGGGATAGAAAGACAATTTACTTGTAGGTATACACCCCAACAAAATGGAGTAGTTGAGAGGAAAAACATGCAAATAACTAAAGTTGTAAGATGCATGTTGTAGCTCTGTGATGAGTAGCACCTCCTTTAATGTCAATCCGGGAAGACATGAGGATGGTATGATGACCTCAAGCAAGTGAAGGCACAAGTGCGTGAGTGAGAAGCACACTAACATGCACACACATACACACACACACACGCACACACGGCAAGACAAAGAGTGAGAAGCAATGGAGTTCTTAGATTACTTTCAAAAAGCTCATACAAGTTCAAATCAATTACAAGCTAACCTCAAAAATGAGCTCTCTAGCTCTATTTATAGGTTTTTGACTAGGTTTTGGCCTTGTCCAGACCTAGTGTCCGGCCTAGTTAAAAATTAGGTTCTCTACCCTATTTGGAGGTTCAAAACGGAGTCTAAAAAATGTGAAAACTGATAGGTAGGTACTTCTAAAGCTCCTCAAGCTAAAGGAGTCCTTGGCTTGCACAGAATGGAGCTACAAAAATATGAAATGGTATTTACAATGGTTTTTAGTGATGAAAATCACTATTTTTGTAGGGATTTCTTCTAACATTCTGACATACATTTCCTCGAGCTCCCTACTTGCTCCTTCTTCTTGTGTGCCCAACTCTTTGATGCCTAAAAAATTTAAGTGGCCTACTTGCCAGATCTTCTTTGACTACTATGTCTGCTTGTGCTTTCTCTTCGTTCCGACTCCCTACGTAGGCTTCCTTGTCTTGTGACTCCTTCAGTTCCTTGACTACTGCCAACACCCCCCCCCCTCTCTCGCGTTTGTCGTCTCTGACAGACCCTTGTCTAGCTGTGCGTTGGACATAATATTGAACCACATCGGCAGCGAGGTGGTGTTCTTCTAATCGTAGCCCCCGTGCTAGGTCTGTTAACAATGCATCCCAATTCACTGGTCCTAGTACGTCCGGATGTGGCACCCGCAATTGTTCTTAATGGATGGTTCTTTCCACAGCGAATAAGTGGAGGAGATGTGAGGGCCTGGGTACAAATATTTCTGAGTGATATTCCCAGAATCCTGTTACGAACATCTCCTCGAATGTCTGTTTAAAGCAAGCTGGGAGGTACTTGATTCTGGCGTGCCAAGCATATATTACCTCTATTGATGGGGTGGTGCTCATGTCGTATACCAGATCTTGGTTGCCTGTAAGAAAGCCAACTCCTGAGAAGTGGGGGTCTTTAATATTCTTGAATGTCCTGAATGTGATTAGCATGAGTTCAAAGATTTTCATGCACATTTGGGCCATCACATTGGGGGTATTCCGTAGTCGAATGCTCCAGTGATGGATGGTAGAAATCATATAATTCACAGTGGGAGGTCCTTGTGGAGGTGCTAGATAAACATAGTTTAACCACTTTGCACAACCTTTGATGTTCTTGACAGCAATGGTAAACTCGGGCCAGGTGCGTCTGCGGAAGACTGGAACATAATAGGGATTGTATTTAATAAAGAGTGGCATGTTAGTCCAAGTACGAACCATCTCTGGGTAGGTCTCGAGAAGACGGATCCTCCAGGTGGGTTGATGAATGGATCCTTTTTTAGCACTTTCTATCATCGGGCCCAAATTGTGTGGCGAAAGTTGGAGGTTTGCCACATCTGTGTTGGATCTCCACGTTGTAATCTGCAAGGAGTACACAGTATGGCACATACTGATCGTCGTTGGTGCCTATCCATCTATGATGAGACATACTGCGGAAATATTCTGACTTTATGATGGTGTCTTCTAATTTGGCCATTGATTGGATTTGGATTGCCACTCGATCTTCATGGGTTGTTGCTGTTTTTTCTAGTGTCTGGAGCCATTCAGGTACTTCGACATCTAAGGTGTCCATTCCTTCTGAGGTCTGCTGACCACCTGGCATCGGCATAGGAACATATGGTTCCTCATACGTTTCGTCCACCTCAATGGGTACCAATTCATCAGGCTCTGGTTCTACAACTGGAGAGGGCTGCCTTTCATATTCCAGTAACTTCTTCTACAGTTCCGCCACCTGCTCTGTTAATGCCTTTACTTCCGCTGAAGTCGAGGTCGTTTCTATGACTTTGGGTTGTGCCTCCTGTTCCCTGAGCTGGCGACATAGTTCATCCCGTTCCCTTTCCAAATCGTCATGTGCTTCTAATAAATCAGCATAGCTTTCCAAGATTGTTTTCATTGTTTCTGAGGGAACTGCTTTGAATTGTTCTGGGTCGATTTCATGGGGAGAGCCTTCCATGGCAGCTTCCAGGTTTTCCTCGTTTTGTTTCTGCAGACGCTTGTTTTCTTCAAGGGCTGTAGCCATGTGTTTTCTAAGTAGAGTCAAATTTTGTCGGACTCTCAGATTATCTGTTTGGTAAACCTCCACTAAGGCTTCGAGTTGTTTGACACCTGACTCTTGTGATGGTTGGTGTGTCTCCAGGAGGGTTTGATGAGCTTGCTCGAGAGTGGTGTAGCGTTGATTGAGGTCTGCATTTTCTTCTTCTATACTTGTAAGCCGTCTCTGTAGTTGTTGATGATTCGTCGTCAATTGATGATGACGGTCTTCGAGAGCCTGATACTCACTCTGAAGTTGATACACACATTGATGTAATGCCATGAATATACTATTTACATTAAACGATGCAGGGAAAGATGAAGATGCAGGGGGAATGGGGAAGGGGAAGGGAGTTGTGAATGCTGTGGAGTCAAGTGGTGAGGTAGGTGGAGGGGGTATGGGAGATTGAGGTTGCGTGGGGGGTGGGAGTGGTGATGTGGCTGGTGATGTTTCCATTGTGTCGAACGTGTGTGTGACTATGTAGATGGGAACAGTGGGTGGGGTGGATGTGATATTTGTGAAGAGTGTTGTGAAGGTGGTCATGGTAACTCCTCCGAATTAGATGCCGGGAGAGAGAGGAATTCCCATGACGACTGTGGTAACAGCAGAAATAGGTGTGGTAGTACTAGGTGGTGAGGTGACTTGTGTAGTGAGAGGTGAGGTGGGTGGTGAGAGTGGTTCCTCCTGATGTTCTTCTGTTTGCATGTTATGAGGTGAGTAATGGGTTAGTGGGTCAGTGAGTGCTCGATGATTGTGTGTGTAGTTAATGAATGGATAGTCCTACGAGCTAGATGGAAAGATGCAGTGTATGAGTGATGTATTTAGCAAGTGAGGATGAATTTACACATGGGGTTCGGGGGTTTTATTACAAGTTTTAGGCTGCCAAACACAATGGATGGCTTTCGGTTTTGGTTTAGTGGAGACTCTGAAGGGCTTTATGAGTATGTCTGCTTGGGAATGAGGTGTTTTTGGGACCCATTTACAAGTGAGTCTGTGCGTGCTTCTAGGCGATTGTGTGTTCATGCGTATTAACCAAGAGTGGGTAACGGCTCCTTGAGTGAGTGAACCTTGTCATGTATGGTGTGATTTGTGTGTGACTAGTTGAGCCCATAAGCAAGCCTTAGGCACCCAAATTTGTCTTGATTGTGGGCCAACCTTCATCGACTTCTTGGGTACCCAGATAGATTTCACTTTCTCAAAGGAAGTTTTGGAAGTCTTCTTATTAGTATCATGTCGGTGATTACTAATAGGAAGTCATGGTGATTGTTGTCGCTTGACTGTAATAGGCCGCTCGCCTTTTCGCACGCACAATTGTTTCAATGGCTGAGTCATTCTGCTTCGCACGTTCTTTTGGCCTTCAGCATAGGTAGTCTTCAGTAATTGATCTGCATTTGGTTGCTGCCTCCCTCTGGCCTTTGGAAAAGAAGGGAGTTCTGTTGAGTCCTTGACTTCTTTATTGAGATCACCCTTCCTCTGCATCACATAGCTTTGGACAAGAACAACATGGTCAACTTCATGTGTACCCCTGGAAGGACCAGGAGTCTGTGCCTTTTCTAGTTCCTTGAGTGCTCCATTATCTAACTCAATTGTAATCCGAATCTGATTTATCCATACCTGAAGAAGTCCACTTCTTAGGTTTAAGTTGACTGCATGGTCATAGATCCAGTCCTGACCCAAGACCAGAGGCTCAGTGAGATCCTCAGCTTGACACACTAGTACCTTAACTGTCATTGGAACATCTTGAATGGAGAGGGGAAGTTCCACCTCGCCCATGCAAGGGGTTTCCACACCTCCCAATCCTATGAGATAAGCTTCTATAGGATTGACTTTTAACTTCAATTCTTGACAGTAAGAGAGTTTAACGGCACTAGTGGCTGCACCTGAGTCAATCAATGCTCGCGCAATTTTTGCACTAACTCCTTGTCCTATCTCTAAGGTCACAAAAGGACGTCGATCGATTATTCTTTGGGAACTTATTCCTGAGACTTCACACATTGCCACATGATATCCTGGATCCTCATAGGCACCTGTCCTAGGTTGATCCCTACCCTGCCGTCTCAACTTCATCCTTCTGATGTGTTCTAAAGCTTCTGCTTGAGCTTCTTCTCGAACACGTTTCTCTTCTTCTTTGCGTTTCTTAGCAGTGTTGAGTCGACTTAGCATTTCTTCGGTGAGAGGTTCCTGATACAAATTGACTCTGCACCTGCTGATGTAGCTCGGAAGAATATCACCTTCTAAGGTGGCTAGTTGTACTGCTCCACTCGTTGAGATCCTATTTATGATCATAGGTCCATAGCCCCATTTCTCTAATTTTCTTGCATGTTGCTTCAAAGTGTAGACTAAAAACTAGGTCTCCGGTCTTTAATCTTTTATCCTTAACATGGGCATCAAAGTACGCCTTCTATCGTTTCTTAGCTGCATATATTCCCGCTGCAGCTCTTAGTCTGGTTTCACCTAATCGTTCAAGGTCAAAAATCCTCGAAGAGAGTTCATGGCCCGTCCACTCATGCTCCTGTGTTATTCTCAATGTGGGAATCAAGAAGTCCAAAGGTAGCACCGCATTTTGGCCAAATACCATCTGAAAGGGTGTGGCTTGGAGTACCGTTTTATAGGCCACTCGGTATGCCCAAACAGCATGGTGTAGTTGTTTGTCCCAATCAGAGCGTTTATTATTCACCAATTTGGTAAGCACATTGCATAGAATCTTGTTTGTGCTTTCGGCCTGGCCATTAGCTTGTGGGTGATAGGGGGCAGACTTCTTATGTACTACCAAGAACTCTTGGAGTAGATTTTTAATAACTTCATTCAAGAAGTGAGTGCCTCTATCACTTACCAACTCTATAGGTAGCCCGTATCTCGTGAATACATTCTCAAATAAGAACTTAGCTGTCGTTTGGGCATCGTTCTTTGTGGTAGCTTTCACTTCTACCCACTTGGTTAAATAGTCTGTGGCAACAATGATGTATTCAGCATGTGAACCCTTAGCTGGGGGATTAATAGGACCTACGAAGTCTATTCCCCACTTAGAGAATGCACGTCCACCCATCATAGGTTTTAGTGGCATCTCATCTTTGCGTATAGGATACTGAGTTCGCTGACAGACATCACACCGTTTCACATAGGTATGTGCATCCATGTGAAGGGTCGGCCACCAGAAGCCCGCAAATAGTATTGCCTTGATCACCCGATCTGGTCCAAAGTGTCCTCCTGCTACACTGTAGCTCAAGCGTAAGCACCACCTCCTTTACTTGTCAATCCGCGGAGACGTGAGGACCGGTATGAAGACCACAAGCAAGTGAAGGCACAAGTGCGTGAGTGAAAGCACACAAACATGCACACACATACACACACACGCGCACAAAGTAAGATCAAACAGAGGAACAATGGAAAGCTTAGATTGCAAAAGAGTTCTCTCACAAAAGTTCTATTCTCTAACAAACTAACCTCAAAAATGAGCTCTCTAGCTCTTTTTATAGTTTTTTGACTAGTTTTGGCCCTGTCCAGACCTAGTGTCCGGCCTAGTTAAAAATTAGGTTCCAGGGCTTATTTGAGGGCTCAAACGAAGTCTAAAAATTATGAAAATTGGTACGATGGTACTTCTAATACTCCTCAAGCTCGAGGACTCCTCGGCTTGAACAAAATGGAGTTACTAAAAATAGATAATGGTATTTACAATGGTTTCTAGTGATGAAAATCACTATTTTTGTAGGGGATTCTTCTGAAAATTTGACATACACTTCTTGGAGCTCCCTACTTGCTCCCTTTCCTCATGTGTCCACCTTTTGATGTGCTTCCATGCTTTGTCCTTGACTTTGAGCTTCAACACTCCCCCCCCTCTCGAGTCTGTCGTCCCTGACAGACCCTTGTTGGAAGGGCTGTTCTGTGTAGTGCTTTGAGAGGTGGTGTCCATCCGTTGTATGAGCTGGTTCCTTGGATTCCAGCAAGAATGTGTCGTTGTGAACTTTCAAAACTGCAAGTTGCTCAGAAGAGGTTGTCAAGAGTGATTTGGAGCAACTACTGGCTTCAATTTGCTTCCGAGATATGGATGTTGTTCCCATGATGTCTGCTAGCTCTTTTAAAGATGATGTTGAGAGCATTCATGCCAACTACTCATAACCCATAATGAATGATGGGTAAGTGTGTTCGTGCCTGGGTTGAAAAAAGTATGTGCCTTGTGCACGGCCTTGTAATGTAGCCCTACGCATGCTTACTTGGAAAATGCATTGGAAGAAGTATGGTGCAAAAATTGCGGGTCTTGAGCTAAGTGCTCAAGGGTATGCTGACGAAGAGGTTTCCTAAACTATCATGGTTATGGTGTTTCCAGAGTAAAGATACTTACCATGGCGAAGGTTGATGGATGTTTGCCTCTTCGTGTTGTACACTCGGCCTTTGGGATGGAACCTTGTTGATGAATGTCCATGTTGATTGTCCACTGATGAGATCTTTTGAGTGGTGGATCCCCTCTCCTCTTTTCAAAGCAACATTTGTCACTAACAATGTGCATTTCTGAGCTTGGGCTCATGCACGTTCACTTCCCTATATTGACACTCAGAGGAATATTGGATACGTGTCGGTTTCTAAGAGATTACCATGCTGATTGACATAGACCATTCACCAGTGCTACTGTTCCATACTGGTTCAGGAAATACTGAGAATTGAATTGCTTTATATTCCTTGGCAAGCAACATCGGGTAACTACACCAAGCTGAGTTTCACATATGCTCTTTAGCTCACCATATGCAGGAGTCTTCTCCTCCAAAACTACCTTTTGCAGATATCTCCTTGGATGCTCTGGTACATGAAGTAGTTAAGCATCACTCAAGTTGCGGACCTTCAAGCTCTTCATTCCTACCATGGCAAGAGAAAATCATAGTTGTAGATGCCATGTTCATGCCAAATGCTTGTCATCTACCAGATAAGGCAGCAATAATCTCACTGCTGGCCGAGACACACTGGGAACAAGCTCTCTCCCACTTCTTTTTTTTTTTTTTTTTTTTTTTTTGAGAAAAAGGATATCACAAAACAAGAACACAAAAGTTAGTATCAATAGAAATGTTCGACATATGTCACTGTGCTCTTGTGCATGGGATTCTCAAGTGTGTCTATGCACGGCCGTGTAATGTGGCCCTATATTAATGCATACTTTGGAAATGCATGACCTAAATGGTGCAAAAGACAGGGTTGTGCAAGGAGCACATGGTTGTTGCTCGTTCGAGGCTTTCGATGTTATTTGTGGAGGTTGATGCCGACCTTGGTGGAGGTATCCATTGAGTCTCAAACTGATGTAATCCTCCTTATTGGAGTCCATTTTAGAACATCATTTGGCACTGTAGAGATCACTTCAGGCGTCTTCCTCTTTGGATGCGTTCTGAACGGTGGTATCCAGTGTGGTTGGCGCTTTGGTTCGATGGAGGCTGCTTGTACTTTTGGCTTCCAAACCCATATCCTTTTTGCACGTCTTCCTACTTTTCTTGAAGAGCTGATTTGATCTTCTTTCAGTCTCTGTACGTGGTTCTTACCCTCTTCTCTTTTTGGCTTCTTGGGTGAGACCTTTCGCATGTGGGAGAACATAGGTTGTTGTGGATGTAAGAGCTTCTTAGGTACCCACATCTGTAATTGCCCTTGTTGAGCTGCAGCTAACTTCTTAGGCACCCAAACTTGTTGGATACCTTGTGATTGAGCTTGTCTGAGCTGCTTCCTTCGTCTTCTGGCTTTGTTGGTGTGCATGGATGGGATTTGTGGGGGCAAGGCTGGTGGTTGCTCTCCTTTGCGTACCCATATCTGCTTCATGCTCGGAACTGCTTTTTTATCGAATGGTGTCTTTCTATTTGATGTAGCAGTTGTCGTGAACGGTTGTGTTTGCTTGTGTGGTGGACTCACTACTGTGGCTACTTGATTCTTTGGAGAAGAAGAAAGATCCACCCGCCTTCGAACCTGGTCTGCCACGATTGACTCCTTCTGCATCATAGAGCTTTTGACACATACAACATCTTCTTTCATATGATTAGTCTTGGAAGAACTAAGAGAGTGTGTGGTGCCATGATCTAGGAGCATGCAGTTCTCTAATTCTAATGTAATGCATTGTT
Organism: Ceratopteris richardii; assembly: GCA_020310875.1. Classification (NCBI taxonomy): domain Eukaryota; kingdom Viridiplantae; phylum Streptophyta; class Polypodiopsida; order Polypodiales; family Pteridaceae; genus Ceratopteris; species Ceratopteris richardii. The sequence continues at coordinate 35,998,065 of CM035443.1, read as the reverse complement.
CATGTACCCAAACTTGAAGAATTTGACTTCTTAGGTTTAAGTTAACTGCATGGTCATAGATCCAATCTTGACCCAAGACAAGTGGTTCTGTAAGGTTCTCATCTTGACATACTAGCGCTTTGACTTTCATTGGAACATCTTGAAGGTAGATGGGAAGTTCCACCTCGCCCAAACAAGGGGTTTCCACACCTCCCAATCCTATGAGATAAGCTTCTATGGGATTGATGTTCAACCCCAAGTCTTGGCAGTAGGAAAGTCTAACTGCACTACTTGCTGCACCTGAGTCAATCAATGCTTTCACCGTCCTTGCACCCTTCCCTTGTCCTATCTCTATGGTCACAAAGGGTCTTCGGTCAATGACCTGAGAAGTCGCTATGTCTGACTTTTGACACATATCCATGTGATATTTTGGGGCTTTTGAGTTGACTTCTAGGCCTAATCGCCTTAACTTATTTCGCCTAATACGCTCTCTGGCCTCTACCTGTGCTTCTTCTCTCACTCTTAACTCTTCTTCTTTTTGCTTCTTCGCAGTGTTGAGTCTCATTAGCATATCCTCAGTAAGAGGTTCTTGATATAGCTTGACTCTACAGCCACTAATATAGTTTGGCAAGATATCTCCTTCTAGAGTGGCCAACTGAACTGCACCACTAGTGGAGATTCTATTAATGATCATGGGTCCATATCCTCTTTTTTCCAACTTACGGGCATGTTGTTTTAGTGTGTATACCAACACTAGATCTCCCTCTTTCAATCCCTTATCCTTGATGTGTGCATCAAAGTATGCCTTTTGTCTCTTCTTTGCAGCGTAGATGCCTGCTGCCGCTCGTAGCCTCGTTTCACCCAAGCGTTCAAGGTCAAAGATCCTAGAGGACAATTCATGCCCATTCCACTCATACTCTTGTGCTACTTTTAAGGCAGGGATTAAGAAATCTAATGGTAGCACAGCGTTCTGTCCGAAGACCATCTGAAATGGGGTGGCGTTGAGTACCGTTTTGTAGGCAACTCGATAAGCCCAAACAGCATGATGAAGTTGTTTGTCCCAATCAGAGCGTTTATTATTTACCAATTTTGTCAATACGTTACAGAGGATCTTATTGGTACTCTCGGCTTGTCCGTTGGCTTGTGGATGATAGGGGGCGGATTTCTTATGTATCACCAAGAATTCTTGGAGAAGATTTTCATGACTTCATTCAAGAAGTGTGTGCCTCTATCGCTCACCAACTCTATTGGTAGTCCATATCTCGTGAACACATTCTCGAATAAGAACTTAGCCGTAGTCTGAGCATCATTCTTTGTTGTGGCTTTGACTTCTACCCACTTGGTAAGGTAATCTGTGGCTACAATAATATACTCTGCATGGGAGTTTCTAGCAGGGGGATTAATAGGACCTATGAAGTCTATGCCCCACTTGGAAAATGCACGCCCTCCCATCATTGGCCTCAAAGGCATCTCGTCTTTTCTAACTGGATATTGTGCACGTTGGCATGTGTCACATTTCTTCACATAGGTATGTGCATCCATATGAAGAGTGGGCCACCAAAGTCCTCAGAATAGAATGGTCTTAATCACTCGGTCAGGACCAAAATGTCCACCTGCAACACCACTGTGTGCAGTCTCTAAGACCCTTAAATAGTCTGATTCATGAACGCACAGTCTTAAGTAACCATCTTTACCTCTCCGGTATAGGTTCTCTCCTACTAAGGCATAGCCTTGAGCCTCTTGCTCCATATTTCGTCTTCTTGCTAGACTGGCCTCTTTGGGTAATCTTCCCGATCTCATAAACTCTACCAATGGAGCACTCCAATCTGGAATTAATGATACTTGATAAAGGGTCGCATGCTCCACTGGTGGTCTCTCTCTGCACATTGGACAATTCTTGATCCACTCATTTATTTCTTTGTCCATGCTAGGCCAATACACTCCTAAACGTTTCAAATTCTGCAATGTTCGTTGTTTAGAATAGTGATTTCCTAGCAATCCCTCATGAGCTTGCTGCAACCAACTACTATGTTCATCATCCTCGACACAACAAGCTAATACACCCTCAGTATCTTGTTTGTACATGCTTCCTGCCAATATGTGATATTTTTGTGATTTTACAATTTCTTCTTGTGATGTTTTCACATTCTTATTTGCAGGGCCGAAGGTTAGGACTGGTACCAACTTATTTGCCCATTTAGGAACAACTTCCAAATTGAACAGATAAGCATCAGGTAGTTCATCAGACACTCCTTGTGGTGACTCTCCTGAAGTAATGCGAGAAAGGTGATCTGCCCGAAGGTGGGTTCTACCTTTCCTGACAACAACTTCAAAGTCATACTCCATTAGTAAGAGGAACCATCTTACTAAGCGTCCAGTATTGCAAGGTTTATTGACCAAATATAACAAAGCTTGATGATCAGTGAAAAACTTGAACTTGTTGGCCAATAAATAGTGTCTAAACTTCTTTACAGCATATACCATGCCTAACCCTTCTCGCTCGGTTGTGGTATAATTTCTTTCGGCTGGGTTTAGTTGTCTACTAGCATATGCTATGGGCAAATCTAAATTCCCTTCACCTGTGGGTTGTGCTAGCACACATCCTATGGCATGATTGGATGCATCCACATGGACATGGAATGGCTTATTCCAATCAGGAGTGGTCAATATTGGTGCTGTGCACAAACGTTTCTTCAGTTCATTGAAAGAATTCTCGCATTCGTCGTTCCACTCAAAATTAGACAACAAGGCATAAAGGGGTCTAGCTATGATCGCGTACATGTGGATAAACCTACGGTAATATCCACAATGGCCCATAATGGCTTGTACCTCTTTAACATTCCTTGGCCTTGGTAGTTCCGCTATGGCTCGTACCTTATCTTCATCTGTTGAGATTCCATTCTTAGAAACAATATGCCCTAAGATTTTACCTTGACGCACCATAAACACACACTTTTCTGGGTTTAGACACACTCGATATTCTCTACACTTGTTGAAGATTTGTCTGAGCTCAGGGATGTGAACCCTTCTTTCTTGGGAATGAGCACATAAATCATCCACATACACTTCTAAGCTCTTTCGCAAGAACTCTTTGAAGACATGACACATGAGCCTTTGGAATGTTGCAGGTGCATTGGTGAGCCCAAATGGCATCACACGAAATGCAAAGATTCCCCACTCTGTAGCAAAAGCTGTTTTGTGTTGATCTTCTGGGGCAATGGCTACTTGATTGTAACCTGAAAATCCATCAAGGAAGCTATAAACTTCCTTGCCTGCAACACGCTCCAAAAGGTGTTCTGTGATTGGAAGTGGATAACTATCTCTAATCGTAGCGGCATTAACTTTTTTAAGGTTAATACACACTCGCAACTTCCCGTTCTTCTTGGGTACCACAACAATGGGGGACACCCATTCGGTATGCTCAATCTCATAGATGAATCCGGCTTCAATCAACCTATCAATTTCTTCTTTTATTTTTGCTGCATAGGTATCATTATATGTGTAGGGCTTCTGTTTGGTGGGCTTAGCATCAGCAGTCATGGGGATAGTATGAGAGCAAATTCTTGGATCTACCCCTTTCAAGTCTCTATAGTGCCATGCAAACACATCCCTATATTCCCTTAATAGAGCTATGAGCTCCATTTCTTCTCTTGCACTTAGGTCATCTCCTATATATGTGCATCTCTCTTCGTTCTCTTCAATGGTCACTACAATCTTCTTGGTCTTTTCTTTATTATCATATGATTCTCCTATGATGGCCTCTCTCTTAGGCATTCGTACCAAAATTTTGCGGTCGTCAACTTCATATTTCTTGAAGTTTTCTGGTACTTCAAACAATGATTCCTCCTCTTCTTGTTTCACTTCTTTTCTTTTCTTTTTCTTTTGACTACTCTCACTTCCATCCTTTGAGTTTATTGTTTTAATACTTGTGAGAGGTTCTTCTTCTTTCTGGGTAAACACTCCTATATCTTCTAGATAGTGCTGCTCCGAGTTAAAGCAACTATCCATCACAATAGACTCCAGATCATCGTCATTCTCTTCTTCTTCTATGACATCACTAGGGTCACATTCTTCTAGCAAGGGTTGACACATGAACACTGAGATATCATAACCCTCCTCATCACAATGAGGTGTCCACTGTTCCTCATTGACAGCAATGTCCATGGTGGCTAAGATTTCTGGCCAGCCATGAGGCTCAAACTCCTCATCTGGAAAGATCATCGGTGTGTAGGCTGGGTCCCTAACTGGTCTATCTCCTAGCGAAGTTCCTTCTTCTCTTGCCTTTAAACGTTTTTCCTCTTCCTTTGCGACCTTGCACATCCACAAATGAGTATCTTCATGCAGCCATGATGGATCAGGTGAACTTTCAGAATGCACAGAGATGGAATCTTCTTTCGCTTTGTGGATAGAATTCCACTGTAGGGGTGGTACATCTCTGAAGGTGTAATCCTTCAAATTGACCTTAGTGGTGACCCCTAAGTGCTGTAAGTACAAGGAGTTAGTTCCCCAATCCTGTACTATTTGCAATTGTCGTAGGAAGGGTCTTCCTAGGATCATCTCAAAGACATTATTTTTCTCAAAGTCACATATAGCAAATGTGTGCTCAAACTCTACACCACAAGTGGTTAGAGTGATCCCTTCTAGCAGTCCTAGAGGTCTTTCAAAATGACCATCAGCCATTTGAAGCTTCATTCTAGTTGGTCTTAATGTGGGCTTGCCCCATTGCTTCCACAAGGAGGTGGTCGCAATGGCAACACCAGCACCTGAATCTATGATTGCTTTGGTTGTGTAACCTTGGTAGGTGATGGGAAGATAAGTATTACCTTCTTCACCCTCACACATGTCCCCTATTTTGTCTAGAGGTATCTCTGGTACCCTTTGCTTGGAGCCTGCTTTTGGCATGTTGGAATCAAGTTCTGGAACCTGATCCTTCACATGATTCCAGAGCTCAGGTTTTGCTTTGAGCAGCTCTTCTACAGTGAGATGACACTGAACCTTAGTGTTCTTCACGACATCCGTGTTCCTTGGAACCACTGAGTCTTCATTTCTTACTAGTATTGTGGGAGCTCTAATCTGGAGAGATTCAGATTCCCATGGGCCTGGAAATTGAGGCAGTTCTTCTAAGGTATTAGATTCAAAATCTAACCTTTCGTCTTCTTGTTGTTCTGCTTCATCTTCGTAAATAGATGGGATGTCTTGGGGAAATTGATCATGAAGATCATCAATCTCAGGAATAGGAGGGGAATTACCCTTCTCCTTGGCCCATTTCTCTTCTTGTATTTCCCGCAAGAATTCTTGAGAGTACTGTTGAATTGAAGGAGGTATTCCTGGATCCGTGGAATTAGGAACATAAGCTCCCATTGGTGGTGAGCTTCCTCTTTCAATAACCGGTTGAGCCTGTGGAGGTAAAGAAACTTGTGGTTTGTTTACCAATTGCTCTAATCTTTCTAGTAAGCCCTGGAAATGCAAATCTGATTTGATAGAGTTTGTCTGATTGAACTTTTGACTAGTCTCAAGTATGGCTTGAGCTTGTTCTACCATTTTCATGCACATTTTCATCCGTTCAATCTCTAAATCTGCTCTGGGGTAACTCTTGTCTAGGTTTGCCGCTGTAGGCCCTTCTTGAAGTCGAGCCTGGTAGGCCTTGAACATCATGTCCAAGCCTTCTGGGGTTGGATCTGCCAGAACAGACCCTGTTTGCGGTCTATTTACAATGGGTGGTGGGGTGGGATGAGGTGGAGTGGATGGAGTTTCGGCATGCGAGGGGCTTTGAGATGCAATGTCTTCTATTTTTGTTTTCGCTTCTTTTAAGCTTTCTTCTAGTTCCGATAACTTTTTATTCCACTTGCGATTGGCCTTCTCTCTGGTATCCTTCCATGTTCTTGTTTTCCTCTTACTAGGCTCTCCTGATTCACTCGACTCTGATTGTTCTACTGGTTTATCCTGTTTTAAGGCTTGTGCTCTAGTGACAGCTTGTATAGGAGCCACATTGCTACTACTTGAACTTGAATCTGCCACTAAGCCTACCACATTAATGGGTGTAATCTTGGGTGCACTGGAGGGGTTTCTTGGACAATCTCTGGGGAGATGGTCTTTGCCACAATCAGGACAAAAAGCCTGTATTGTGATAGCCTGTCCTTGACTCGGAGATGGTGGGTGGGGACAGTCACGAATGAAATGATCACCTTGACATCTAAAACAAGATCCTCTAGGGGCTTGTGGTCTCATTTGTCTCAACTGGGGCCTAGGGTTAGGATTTGAGTACATGACATTGGAGTATTCTGGCTCCCAATTTTGCTCCATAGGTGGTGCCTCATATTGATACGAGTAAATCTCACTATGTTCAGGTGACTCTGTGTAATAAGCATGTGGACTACCTTCATGGGAGTAGTCTGAACTATGGGCATGAGAGTCATTATCTGGTATCAATGGGGTTAGTGGCACCAATGCTCTATTTGGATTTTCCTCTCCCACAGCATATTTGACTGGAATCACGTTGGCAAGAGCTGGTGGTTGGTTTCCCAAGACAGGTTGTGGCCTATATGGTGCTTGATATTGCTGTTGTGGTCTATAATATGGCTGTTGGTATTGGTTCTGATACCTACCTTGTGGGTAAGGTTGCTGATAATTCTGTCTAACAGCCTGCCTATTGTAGGGACAATCTTGATCCGTGTGGTTCGTATATTTTCTCTCAATAGTGCAATATGGAGCATTCCTTTCTCTCACATTCTGGTTGTGCAATGGGCATACATTAGCCATGTGGTCGCCTCTGCAAGTATAACACCGATTCACTAGAGTGACTCTCTGTGTTTGTTTATTTTGGACTCCCAGCTTCTTGGCAACTTGCTCAGCTATCTCCTCTATTTCCGTGGAGATTTTTGAAGCATGACTAGTAGAACTATCTGAATCCTTATAGAGTTTGGATAATCCTAATTCCTCACCCAGGTTATCTTCTATGTCAATGCATGTCCGCACGCACTCTTCTATGGATCTAGGCTCTTTCAAGTATACATAGGATCTTAACTTTGTGCTCAGTAAGCCATCTAAAAACAAAGCCACTTGTTTGGCTGGTGTGGGTAGCTCTGGAGCAGGGCATCTTTCTAGGTACTGTCTAAACCTTCTACCTGCTAGTCGCACTGTTTCTTGGGGTGTCTGCTTGAAGCTGTGGATCAAAGATGAAGTGTTATGCCTGATACCACTCTTGGAAAATTCTACAATGAATTCGTCTAGCAGTTGACCTATATTGCGATAGTTGCGACTACTCAATGGTTGAAACCAAGCTAAGGCAGTGCCCTTAAGAGTCAGACCAAATGCCTCGTACTGGGTGAACAAATCCTCAACCTGTTCAGCTCTTAACACTTGTTTGAACTCAGCCACATGATCATAAGGATCTCCTGACTCGTCAAAATAATTCTTCATTGCCTTGATCACTTGAGTGGGTCTGAGGGTTCTTGGGTGCTCTCGGGTTCTAGGCAATGGAAATTCATGTTCATTTCTTTGTTGCCTATGTGCTTGATATCTCTCTCTTTCAGGTCTTTCATTTTCAAATCCTGACCTATTCCTGCCCACTGTGTGTGCAAAACTTACCTCCGGTCTCTCTCTAGTTCTTTCTCTCTGGGCTTCCTGAGCTTGGGATGACCCTACTCCTTGGAGGCCGTGGGAAACATTGGATCTTGGTGGAGGGAAAATCAATTCATTCTTCCAAGTATATGCATGTCTATCATGTTCTGTTACCAAGAAAATTTTCTCTGACGTGTTATCCAGGTAGACAACTTTGCCTGGAATCTCTGGATCCTTGAACTCGTAGATGATGACTATGCCCAATTGGCTAGGTTGTTCTGGCTTGAATCTCCAAAAGGCTTCCTCTGTTTCTCTATTCAAAAATAGTTCTATGCTTTTGTTGTCTTGAGGGATCCAGTCTGGAGTGATCACTCGGGTCAAAACTGACTTGCCTCTAGGAGTCTGGGGTCCTTGTCCTATATTTCCTTGTTCTAGGTCTCCTATCTCATTCTCATGAATGATATTTCCAAACTCATCGGTCCTATCTGGTTGGTTGGTAACCACATACATGGTTCCTTCCTTATCAATGTATGAACCCTCTTCGAACTTGACCACCGGGTGTTCAAGTCCAAAGGATTGATCTGGATTTTTGAGTTGGACCACTGATCGCCTCAGACCATCCTCATAGATGCGAGCACCTAATTGGTTGGTCTGAATATATTCCAACTGTGTCTTATAGGGACCTTCCGGTGTTTGTAGATGGGCAGTCCCTGAGCCACCTGCAGGTTTTCCCATGCTAAAAGACATTTCTGAATCACTTGTGTCTGAACTTAGTAAAAGATCACCACTTAGTTGTTGTGTCCAAGACTTGGATGTATGGTTGACACTAGCCTCAGAAGATCTAATGCTTTGTTTATCCTTGCCTAAGTGTCTACCAAATCTCAGGTTCATAAGCTTTAGTCAAGAGTCCAAATTTTCCCTTTGGTATGGTTCAAAATTCTTTAGAGCCCCCTTGGTTCCCTAGTCCCACCTGAGGGTCAACTTCAAATTATCCTATCTCAAAATCAATGCATTATTCTTGAAAAAAACAGTTGAGATCGTGTAGGATTTGAAACGAGCTTTCCAACAAGCTATAGAGCTCAAAAAATGGACTTTGGATGAGAAAGTTATGTGAAATCAGGCTCCTGGGGGTCAAAACAGGCAAACAGGACCTTTGGAGAAAATCGCGATTTTGTGAACTTTCTGAAAATCGCGATGCTATGAAGTCAAAAAATCGCGATGTTGAGCACAAAATCGTGTTTCTGAAAATCGCGATTTTGATCACAAAATCGTGTTTCTGAAAATCGCGATTTTGATCACAAAATCGTGTTTCTGAAAGTCGCGATTTTGATCACAAAATCGTGTTTCTGAAAATCGCGATTTTGATCACAAAATCGTGTTTTTGAAAATCGCGATTTTGATCACAAAATCGTGTTTCTGAAAATCGCGTTTTTGATCACAAAATCGTGTTTCTGAAAATCGCGATTTTGATCACAAAATCGTGTTTCTGAAAATCGCGATTTTGATCACAAAATCGTGTTTCTGAAAATCGCGATTTTGATCACAAAATCGTGTTTCTGAAAATCGCGTTTTTTGACATGAAAATCGCGATTTTGATCACAAAATCGTGTTTCTGAAAATTGCGTTTTTTGACATGAAAATCGCGATTTTGATCACAAAATCGTGTTTCAGAGAATCGCGATGTTGATCACAAAATCGTGTTTCTGAAAATCGCGATTTTGATCACAAAATCGTGTTTTAGAGAATCGCGATTTTGACTCAGAGAATCGTGATTCACAAAATCGTGTTTTTGACTGAAAATCGTGTTTTCTCAGAATCGTGTTTTTGACATGAAAAACGCGATTTTGAGCAGAAAAACGCGATTTGAAAATCGCGATTTTGAGCAAAAATTCGTGTTTTCACAGAATCGCCTTTTTCACAAAATCGTGTTGTTGGCATGAAAATCGCGATTTTGTCATAGAGAATCGTGTTTTTCTCAAAATCGTATTTTTCGCTGAAAATCGTGATTTGTGAGAATCGCGATTTTGAGCAGAAAGTCGTGTTTTTCACAAAATCGTGTTTTTGCTGAAAATCGTGATTGGTGAGAATCGCGATTTTGAGCAGAGAATCGTGTTTTTTTTTTTTGAGAATATACACAGAATCGCGATTCTTTTCAACCAACTTTTAGGCGGGAAAACTGAAAATCGTGATTTTTCAAAAAATTTTGAATTTTCACAGAATCGCGATTTTCATCACAGAATCGCGTTTTTTGGCGGGAAATTCAAATTTCTGAGCGCCGGCTATGGCGAACTCCGTATGAGCAGAAAATCATGAAAAAAACACAGCGCTTGCTCTCCCTTGCTTCTCCTAACTCCTTCCCACACAATAATGCATGAAAAATGGTATGAAGATGGTGAAAATGCACTAAAAAACAAGAATTTTCTATGAAGAAGAAGATGGAAGAAGGTGGAGATGATGATGATGATGAAGGTGAAGAGGAAAAAAACAGAAAATGAACTGAAATGACAGTTTTTTTTTTTTTACCTTCCAACGTCGCAAATCTACGATCTTACCATCACAACGCTCGTCCTCGAAGCTCTCTCCCCGGCAACGGCGCCAAAATTTGGTGTAGCTCAAGCGTAAGCACCACCTCCTTTACTTGTCAATCCGCGGAGACGTGAGGACTGGTATGAAGACCACAAGCAAGTGAAGGCACAAGTGCGTGAGTGAAAGCACACAAACATGCACACACATACACACACACGCGCACAAAGTAAGATCAAAGAGAGGAACAATGGAAAGCTTAGATTGCAAAAGAGTTCTCTCACAAAAGTTCTATTCTCTAACAAACTAACCTCAAAAATGAGCTCTCTAGCTCTTTTTATAGTTTTTTGACTAGTTTTGGCCCTGTCCAGACCTAGTGTCCGGCCTAGTTAAAAATTAGGTTCCATGGCTTATTTGAGGGCTCAAACGAAGTCTAAAAATTATGAAAATTGGTACGATGGTACTTCTAATACTCCTCAAGCTCGAGGACTCCTCGGCTTGAACAAAATGGAGTTACTAAAAATAGATAATGGTATTTACAATGGTTTCTAGTGATGAAAATCACTATTTTTGTAGGGGATTCTTCTGAAAATTTGACATACACTTCTTGGAGCTCCCTACTTGCTCCCTTTCCTCATGTGTCCACCTTTTGATGTGCTTCCATGCTTTGTCCTTGACTTTGAGCTTCAACATACACCTTGGTGAGCAGTTTCCAAGATCTTGAGATATTCACTCTCATGGACACATAGTCTCAGGTAACCATCCTTACCACGCTTGTATAGATTATCACCAATGAGTGAGTAATCTAGGGCTTCTTGTTCTAGACTTCTTTGTCTCGTCAAGGTCATATCTTGAGGGAATGTTTTTGTCCTCAAGAAGGCTACTAATGGTTCACTCCAATCTGGCACTATGGACACTTGATAAAGAGTGGCATGTTCCACAGGTGGTTTAGTGCAACAGATTGGGCATTCTTTACACATCTTATGTACATCAGCTTCCATAGTAGGCCAATGCACTCCGAGTCTCTTGAGTGTCTGTAGGGTTCATTGTTTTGAGTAGTGTTGCTCTAATGCACCTACATGTGCCAATTGCAACCATTTAGCATACTCATCCTCTTCCACACAACAAGCTAGGATCCCTTGATCTGTTTGTTTGTACATGCTTCCTGCCATGATATGGTACTTCTGGGCTTTTACTACTTCTCTACCTTGAGTGTTTATGACTGTGTGATTAGGCCCGTAGGTCAGTACTGGCACTAATGGCTTAGCCCATTGAGGTACAACTTCCAAATTAAACAAGTAAGCATCAGGAAGGTCATCTGATACTCCTTGTGTGGCTTCTCGAGATGTGAGCCTAGAGAGGTGGTCTGCTCTCAAGTGAGTCTTCCCTTTCCTCACCACAACTTCAAAGTCGTATTCCATTAGTAAGAGAAACCATCTTACTAATCTACCTGTATTGCATGGCTTGTTTACCAAGTACAACAGTGCTTGATGATCAGTAAAAAATTTAAACTTATTTGCAAGCAAAGTGTCTAAACTTTTTAACTGCATATACCATGCCCAATCCTTCTCTTTCAGTGGTGGTATAGTTCCGTTCAGCTGCATTTAACTGTCTACTAGCATAGGCAATTGGAAGATCCATATTGCCTTCGCCCGTAGGTTGTGCAAGTACACATCCAATAGCATAATTGGATGCATCCACATGAACATGGAAGGGCTTATTCCAATCCGGTGTGGTCAGGATTGGTGTTGAACACAATCTTCTTTTGAGCTCATTGAAGGAGTTTTCACATTCATCAGTCCACTCAAAGTTGGTCAGAAGTCCGTACAGAGTCTTTGCTATGATGGCATACATGTGTATAAACCGTCGGTAATAACCACAATGCCCCATCAAAGCTTGTACTTCCTTGACGTTCTTTGGCCTAGGTAATTCTGTTATGGCTCTCACTTTCTCTTCATCAGTGGATATGCCATTCTTTGACACTATGTGCCCTAGAATCTTGCCTTGCCTGACCATGAAAACACACTTTTCTGGGTTCAAGCAGACTTGATACTCTCTACATTTGTCAAAGATTTGCCTGAGTTCTGGTATATGTGTCTGTCTAATGTTGGAATGAGCACAGAGGTCATCAACATAGACTTCCAAATTCTTCCTCAAGAACTCTTTAAACACGTGGCACATCAGTCTCTGAAAGGTTACAGGAGCATTGGTAAGCCCAAATGGCATTACTCGAAAGGCAAATATACCCCACTCTGTGGCAAAAGCTGTCTTATGATGATCTTCTGGAGCTATGGCTACTTGATTGTAACCCGAAAATCCATCAAGGAAGCTGTACACTTCCTTGCCTGCTACTCTTTCTAAGAGATGTTTTGTGATAGGACACATGTAGCTTTCCATTCTTCTTGGTCACCACTACAATGGGGGATACCCACTCAGTGTGCTCAATTTCATAGATGAATCCAGCTTCTACCAGACGATCTATCTCTTCTTTGATCTTAGCAGCATAATTATCATTGTATGTGTATGGCTTTTGCTTGGAGGGTTTGGCATCTGAGGTCATGGGGATAGTGTGTGAGCATATGTCTGGATCAACACCCTTCAAATCCTTGTAACTCCAAGCGAATACATATCTGTATTCTCTTATCTCTCTTCTCCTCTTCTACTGCCACTTTACACATCCATAAGTGAGTGTCTTCATGCATCCATGAGGATCCTGATCCTATGGAGTGCACTGACTCTGTATCATCTTTAGCTCTATGGATGGGATTCCATTGGATAGGAGGGACATCTCTATGAGAGTAATCCTTGATATTGACTTGGTCGTAACACCTAAGTGTTGCAAATACAAGGAATTGGTTCCCCAATCCTGGACCACTTGCAACTGTCGCATAAATGGTCTTCCCAAAATCATCTCATAGGCATGGTTCTTGCTAAAATCACAGATAGCAAACATGTGCTCAAACTCTACACCACATGTAGTGAGAGTTATTCCTTCAAGTAGTCCTAAAGGCCTCTCTATGTGACCATCAGCCATTTGCAATTTCATCCTCGTGGGCCTGAGTGCTGGCTTGTCCCACCGCTTCCATAGGGAAGTGGTAGCAATAGCAACTCCTGCACCTGAGTCTAGAATTGCCTTAGTTGTGTATCCCTGATGGGTAATGGGAAGATAGGTGTTTCCTTCTTCACCTTCACTCATATCTCCTATCTTGTCTAGAGGAATTTCTGGCACTGTCCTATGAGAACCTACCTGGGAACGAGGTTTTGCTATCTCTGGTACTTGTTTGGCTACATGTTTCCATAACTCTGGCCTAACTTTGAGTAGCTCTTCTAAGGTGCGGTTGCACTGCACCTTAGTGTTTTTCACTACCTCCGTATTCCTAGGTATGACTGAGTCTTCGTTTCTTACCATGACCGTGGGTGCTCTCATACAAGTAGACTTGGCTTCCCATGGGCCTGTGAAATGGGGTAATTCCTGTACGGAGTTAGACTCGAAGTCTAACCTCTCTTGATTTTGTGCACTCTCCTGCTCTCCATAAATGGAAGGAATATCTTGTGGGAATTGATCATGTGTGTCATCCACAAGTTCAATGGGAGGAGGGGCTTCACTTTCATTAGCCCATTTGTCTTCTTGAATCTCTCGTAGGAATTCTAGAGTGAACCTATTCATAGAAGAGGAGGTGTCTGGTTCAGTGGAATTGGGCACATAAGCTTCCTGTGGGGGATGGCTTATGTTTCTGCTTTCCTCATCTCTTTCTTGATTTTTTTCTTCCTTGGAAGATCTTGCAATTATGCTCTCTAACTTCTCTAGGAGTCCATCCAAGTGCAATTGTGTCTTAGCTGAGCTGAGTAGTTGAAAAGGCGACTGGCTTCAAACATGGTATGAGCCAATGCGACCATTTTCGCGCAAAGCTTGGTTCTTTCTATCTCTAGGTCAGCTCTGGGGTAGCACTTGTCATGATCCGTCACATTTGGCCCTTCTTGGATTCTGGCCTGATATGCCTTAAGCATCATGTCTATGTCTTCAGGAGTGGGGTCAGCTAACACTGATCCTACTCTAGGGGGTGGTGGGGGTATGTGAGAGTTTGTTTGAGAGGTGAGTTCGATAATTTTAGCTTTTGTTTCTCTTATGCTTTCTTCTAAGTCGCTCATCTTTTTAGACCATTGTCTTTTCATTCTCTCTCGGCTATCCCTCCAGGCTCTTGATCGTTTCTTGGCTATGCTCTCAGTTTCACTAACTTCTGCACTCTTCTCTTGACATATTCCTGGGTCCTGTTGCAAAGCCTGGGCCCTAGTGACCACTTGCACTGGTGCAGTGGAAGTGACACTTCTTGTTGAGTCTACAACTAACCCAATAACGTTAAGTGGAGTTATTTTTGGCATATTATTGGGATTCTTTTGGCAGTCTCGTAAGAGATGCTCCTTCACGCAGTCTTGGCAAAAGCCTTGAATCGTCACTGACTGGGGTTGTGTAGGTGGAGGTAAGGGGCAATCACGAATGAGGTGATCTTCCTGACATTTGTAGCATGGTCCTCTAGGGAATGGGGGTCTTACTTGCCTAGGTTGGGGTCTTGAGTTAGGGTTTGTGTACATTACATTTGTGTACTCTGGCTCCCAACTAGGTTCACGTGGTTCTTCACTGTAGTAGGACTCACCATGTTCAGGAGATTGCATGTAGTAAGCCTGGGGACTATCAATATGTGTAGAATCAAAGCTATGGTCACTAGGATCACTTTCTGAAAGCAGTGGTGTTACTGGCACTATAGCTCTATTCAAATTTTCCTCAGCTGCTGCATACTTTACAGGAATCACATTAGCTGGGGTTGGGGGTTGTTGAGCTAACACAGGTTGTGGCCTTTGTTGGTTTTGGTAGGGTTGTTGATAGGATTGCTGCGGTCTACCATATTGTTGTGGAGGGTACTGGTTCTGGTATCTTCCCTGTTGTGGATAAGGTTGAGGGTAGGTTTGCCTAACTGCTTGTTTATTGTATGGGCAATCTTGTGCGGTGTGATTTGTGTATCTCCGTTCTATGGTGCAATATTGGCTACTAGGGTTCACTTGGGGTTGAGCCATGATGGGACATACATTCGCCATATGGTCACCACTACAAGTGTATCATCTCTTTACTAGGGCAAACCTTGGGATTTGTTTGCTAGTGACACCTAGTTTTTGAGCTCTAGTTCCTCCCCCAGGTTATCCTCGATGTCGATGCACATGCGTACACACTTTTCTATGGTCCTAGGGTCCTTCAAGTACACATAGGACCTCAATTTGGTACTTAGCAATCCATCCAAGAATAAAGCCACTTGTTTGGCAGGTGTGGGTAACTCAGGAACAGGGCATCTCTCAAGGTACTGCCTAAATCTTCTTCCTGCAAGTCTCACAGTCTCTTGAGGGGTCTGCTTGAAGCTGTATATCAATGAGGAAGTATTATGCCTTATGCCACTTTTAGAGAATTCGGTGATGAAAGCCTCTAAGAGTTGATCTATGCTCCTGAACTGTCTCTCATTCAATGGTTAAAACCACGTAAGGGCTGTGTTCC
The DNA here is from genome assembly GCA_020310875.1 of Ceratopteris richardii. Taxonomy (NCBI): domain Eukaryota; kingdom Viridiplantae; phylum Streptophyta; class Polypodiopsida; order Polypodiales; family Pteridaceae; genus Ceratopteris; species Ceratopteris richardii. The sequence continues at coordinate 35,982,464 of CM035443.1, read as the reverse complement.
TAAGTGTTAGACCAAAGGCATTATATTGCGTGAATAGGTCCTCAACTTGTTCAGCTCTCAAGACTTGCCTAAACTCGGCCACATGATCATATGGGTCTCCTGTGCCATCGAAGTAATTCTTCATGGACTTAACTAACTGAGTCGGTCTCAAAATCCTGGTGTGTTCCCTAGGCCTTGGTAGAGGGAAATCATCAGCATTCCTCTGGTTCCTTGGGGCTCTAATTCCCTCAGGTTCCACTCTATTTGTTTCCGTTCTCGTTCTGTCTCTTCCCACTGGGTTGGCAAAGCTTACCTCCGGTCTATCTCTATGTCTGTCTCTTTGAGTTCCATGAGCGTGGGAGGTTCCAGCTCCTTGGTGACCAAAGGACACATTCGATCTTGGTTGGGGGAAAATGAATTCACCTTTCCAAGTGTAAGCATGCCTATCATTTTCTGTAACCACAAAGATCCTCTCTGAAGAGTGATCTAAGTAGGTCACTCTACCTGGGCTATCAGGATCTTTAAACTCATATATCATGGTTGTTCCTACCTCATTCAGCCGATTAGATCTATATCTCCAAAAGGCTTCATCAGTCTCTCGGTTTAGGAGTAGATCTATGCTCTTATTGTCTTGGGGAATCCACTCTGGTGTGATAATCCTAGTGAGAACAGATTTGCCTCGGGGGGTTCTAGGTTCTACACCCATGTTTCCTTGCTCTAGGTCACCTAAGTCCGTTTCTGGGACCACATTCCCAAATTCATCAATCCTATCTGGATGACTGGTGACTACATATATTGTCCCTTCTTTGTCCAAGTATGCTCCATTTTCAAACTTGACCGCTGGATGTTCTAGTCCAATGGATTGGTCTGGGTTTTTGATCTGGACCACAGATCTTCCTAGGCCGTCCTCATAGATGCTAGCACCTAATCGGTTGGTCCTAAGGTATTCGAGTTGCGTCTTGTAAGGGCCTTCCACCCTATGTAAATATGGCACTCCAGAACTTCCTATAGGTCTCTCCATACCGTGGGACATCTCAGACTCGCTAGTCTCAGAGCTAGGGTAGTACGAATGATGGCTCAACTGCTGGGCCCAAGACCTAGCAGTATGATTGACACTAGCCTCTGAAGATCTAAGACTTTGTCTATCTCTCCCTAGGTGTCGTCCTGATCTAAGGTTCATAAGCCCAATTGAATAATCCCAATTTTTTCCCAAGTACACTTTGCGTTGCTGAGTTCTTTTGTATCAGTCACTTGTTCTTTTTTAATTGCTCTTAGGGTGTCACTTCTTGTCCAATTAATCTTCGTCGCAAGGAACACTTAAGTTTTTATCGTACTTTGAGTGCGGTTGCTCGATTTAATTTCTTTCCCTTAGGTTGTTTCACAATTGTAATCTCCTAGCACTTGCACTTGAGTGATTAGAGTTCTTGGACTTGGTTGTTCTTAACGTGTTCTTAATTAATCAAGACCTCTATCCGTACTTAGCCTATGCTAGGGATTGACAGAGGGTGTTGAGAATTTCCAACCTTAAGTTTATTCCCTTGGTTGCCCTTGTATGCCCAGGAAGCGTGTTCCCAAGCTCGCACTTACTCTTGCTTCGAGTACCCTTCGATGCTCTCAAAGAACCTGAAAAAGTCCACAATTAGTTCAAGGATAGAATTCAGTTGACAGACAGATCACTTTCATGCATGTAATTCACAAACCCAATTGCCTTTTGCCTCTATGGAAAACAATACCAAGGGACCCTCAGTTTTTCCTACCCCGGGGTATGGTCACTTCAAATTACCCTATCTAATAATCCTGATATTAATTTTGGTTGTACTCTCCACGAGCTTTCCAACAAAACAAAAATCACCGCAATCGGATTTCGTATGAGGAAGTTATGTCCGTTCAGGGTTTTGGAGCTAAAACAGGATTTAAAACAGGTTAACCGGTAGACAAGACTTCTCAAAATGCTCTGGGTATAGGCCTCACAATGCTCTACTAACCCTTAAAAGTTCCCCACAATTTGCAAAAGAATAGACCACTATTTTTTGCCCTAAAAAATTGGCCAAATTTTCCCGTCAATCGCGTTCGCAAGCTCTGTCAGTCTCGATTGATAGGTCAATCGCGATCGACGTGTCGGTCGCAATTGACAGGTCCGTCGTGGCTGTCAGTCGCGATTGATGGGTCAATCGCGATTGACACGTGGCCCGGATTTTCAGTCGATCGTGGTTAGTCGGTCGTTGACTCTGTCGGTCGCGATTGATGGGTCGATCGCGATTGACAGGTCCGTCGCAAAGGTTTGTCCGTCGTGGTCAAGAAATCGTTGACTGGGTCGGTTGCGATTGACAGGTCCGTCGGGGCTGTCAATCGCGATTGACTGGTCGATCGCGATTGATAGCTCGATCGCGATTGACACGTGTCACATGTAGGTTCTGTCAGTCGTGGTCAGTCGGTCGTTGACTCGGTCGGTCGCGATTGACGTGTCGATCGTGATTGACAGAGCTGTCGGCATGTGTCCATCGTGGTTTGTCGATCGCGATTGACAGGGCGATCGCGATTAACAGAAATCTGAGGAATTTTAAAATTTTAAACACACATTTGGGAAGCTCTAGGCTTGTAGATTATGGTTATGTACTTTGTTTAGCAAAAAGATCATTTTTTCTGTCGGTCGCGATTGACAGAGGTCAACGCCTCGGGACCTGCACAGTCAAATATTTTACCTGCTGGAGCTAGTGAAGCTGTTGGGGATGCTGATTCCTGCAGAAAATCTCAAAAAACACAGAAAATCACAAGCACACAAACGCTCTCTCGCTCTCTCTCACAAGTGAAATGAGGGGAATGGTATGGGTGGGGTGATATGACCAAAAACTGAAATTTTTCGTGATGATGGAGATGGATGTGGGAGATGGTGAGGATCATGATGGTGATGAGAAAACAAGAGAAAATAGGAAAAAGGTGAAGAAAATACCTATAACTCCAACGCGTCAACTCTACGTCTTACCATCACACGCTCGTCCTCAAAGCTCGATCCCCGGCAATGGCGCCAAAATTTGGTGTAGCTCAGTGATGAGTAGCACCTCCTTTAATGTCAATCCGGGAAGACATGAGGATGGTATGATGACCTCAAGCAAGTGAAGGCACAAGTGCGTGAGTGAGAAGCACACTAACATGCACACACATACACACACACACGGCAAGACAAAGAGTGAGAAGCAATGGAGTTCTTAGATTACTTTCAAAAAGCTCATACAAGTTCAAATCATTTACAAGCTAACCTCAAAAATGAGCTCTCTAGCTCTATTTATAGTTTTTGACTAGGTTTTGGCCTTGTCCAGACCTAGTGTCCGGCCTACTTAAGAATTAGGTTCTCTACCCTATTTGGAGGTTCAAACGGAGTCTAAAAAATGTGAAAACTGATAGGTAGGTACTTCTAAAGCTCCTCAAGCTCAAGGACTCATTGGCTTGCACAAAATGGAGCTACAAAAATATGAAATGGTACTTACAATGGTTTTTAGTGATGAAAATCACTATTTTTGTAGGGATTTCTTCTAACATTCTGACATACATTTCCTGGAGCTCCCTACTTGCTCCTTCTTCTTGTGTGCCCAACTCTTTGATGCCTGAAAAATTTAAGTGGCCTACTTGCCAGATCTTCTTTGACTACTGTGTTTGCTTGTGCTTTCTCTTCGTTCCGACTCCCTACGTAGGCTTCCCTGTCTTGTGACTCCTTCAGTTCCTTGACTACTGCCACCACATGCTTAACGAGATGAAGGTACCATTGTACTATTGGGCTCAAGCTACCACAACCGCCATTTACTTGGTGAATAGGTGCACAACATTAGGAGTACATCACTTGATAGTAAAGGAGGTATATTCTAGTAAGAAACCTAATTTTACACACCTCAAAGTTTTTGGATGTGTTTGCATTGTTCACATTCCACAAGACGGAGATCAAAGCTCTCAAAGATAATCACACATGGGAGCTAGTGCCAAAGAAAGAAAATATGAAGATTGTTCCAAAAAAATAGGTGTTTTATAAAGAGGAATGTTGATGGTTCACTAGCTAGACATCTAACTAGATTGGTTGCCAAAGGATTTAAACAAACACAAGCCATAGATTATGATGAAGTTTTCAGACTCATTGCAAAGATGAGGACTATTGGAGTTTGAGGTATGTGGAAGCATGCAAACAACACAAGGAAGAAGGCGAAGCTTGGAGCACAACACACAATATTGAATGTATTACCAAGAGAGTGTACAAAGATAAGTAGCCCATTAGGGTAATGGGCATATATACAAGTGGAGGAAAAAAACCTCCTAAAGAGGGGAAAAAAAGTGCCCCGGTTGTCCTAGTGTGTTCACACACATCACTACCTAAATATATCAACAAATCCCCCATGGGAGTGATGCAATTTAACAAGGAGCTAGCACTCATGTATAAGGAAGTATCAAGCTATGTGGAATCAATCATAAAAGGAAGTAAGCCCAAAGCTTTGTGGAAAGCTTCAAACTTCTCCCTAGACATATTATGTGATAGTATTCCTATAGGGGCAGGCTCAAGTGAAGTGAAGAAATTGCACTGCAAGGTAATATGTTTGGTTGCCCCACTATCAAAGTACCAAACATCAGAGTCTACTGTAGACATACATTGTTCGTGTGAAGATGGGTCATAACTGCAAACAATAGTAAATGCCCATTCTTCATTCGGCACAAGATTAGTAGACTCTATTTTGGGTGTAGAGGCCTCTGCAACAACCATTCCATCCTCTTTCTTCTTTGCCTCTTGCAGCCAATTTTGGACAACTCTTTATGACATGATCATTTCCTTTACAGTACTTGCAAAAAAAAAATTGTTTTTCTGTTTCCTTCTCGTCTCTATCATCCTTCTTTGATTGTGCAGAATTAGCACATTTCTGTTTGCTAGTAGAAGAGCTCCATTTACCTTTGCCCTTCTGACTAGCAGGGAAAGCTGGATTTGCAACATGCATAATGGACCTATTTTGCCTAGATTGATCTTGTTGCAACATAATAGAGACCAACTCCTCAAATGTTAAGGCATTTGGATTGCCTTTCATCATCAATCAAACAATAGAAGCAAAACTTTGATATGAATCTGGAAGACCATTCATAATAGTCTACACAAGTGAACTGTTAGGCAAGACTTCATCAATAGAAATCAATTGATCCTTTAAATCTTTGATCTTTGTCAAAAAACCATCCATGGAATCTCCTTCATTCATGTGCTCACTCTTCAACTATTTTCAAAGGTAAGCAACACAAGCCTCATTCTTGTATGGTATAAAGTGGTAGGTGTATCCCAAGCATCCTTTGTTGTTCTACAAGAGCGAATGTGAGGAATAATGGCAATTTGATAGACAAGGCTATCAATACATGTGCCTAAGCACCTCTATCATCCCAAAAAATTTTCTCTATAGTAGGTGCAGCTAGGATCACAACACAAACAAGAACATGAAGAATATTGTCATCTTCAACAACATCTCTACATCACCTTCAATAATTGTATTTGCAAGTGTAATAGGACATTTTTCAACACAGTGCACAATATTCCACAGTCCTTTTGCAACCAATAAATGATGCATCATATAAGCCCATGATGGGTAATTGATACCATCCAAATTATCCTCAACAACCAACACATGGAATACATCACTGCTTTCAGCCATGGCCACTGATTAAAATACCCTAATGCAAAAAAATGTCTGTATCTCAAAAAGTTGAACAGAACTACCCTATTGGGTTTTGCTAAACTTGTAGCAGACTTGGAGATGATTATACTAGTGAACCAAAACCTATATTTATCTTTGGCACAAAAAGACAAAATTGCCGGCATAAGTGCTATGATAGTGCATTCGAAGGTCGAAACAAGCTCAGATCGCAATTTTGTCATGACATAAGGAAGCAGTCTTGAACTCCTAATTGCTTCGAGTATGCTCACCAAATTTCATGCGATTATGAGACTGTGACCTGAGGGGTGTCAAAGATGCCCTAGATGAAACGAGGACCTGCTCTGATACCAATATTTGGAGTTTGAGTTCTACGGAAGCACGTGAATAGCACAAGGAAGAAAAAGAATCTTGGAGCACAACACACAATACTGAATGTATTACCAAGAGAATGTACAAAGATAAGTAGCCCATTAGGGTAATAGCCATATATACAAGCTGGAAAAAAAAAACCTCCTAAAGAGGGAAAAAAGTGCCCCGGCGGTCCTGATGTGTTCACACACATCACTACCTAAATATATCAATAGGAACAATTAGAATTTTAATAGTAATTAGTGCTTCGAGAAGGTGGCCATTATGCCAACTTGACATCAAAAATGATTTTCTCAATGGAGAACTACAACGAGAGGTATACATGAGTCAACTGGTTGGATTTGAAGATGAATACCATCCAAACTTTGTTTGCAAGTTGAAGAAGGTACTTTATGGTTTGAATCAAGCACCACGAGCATGGAATCAAAGATTAGAGTATCTAAATATGTGGATACAACCCAAGTAGTGTAGATCCTTCATTGTACATGAAGAAGGAATAAAATAGAGAGGTACATCTCTACACATATGTTGATGATCTCATCATAACAAGGACTGATGTTACAAAAGATATCAAAAGAAATCTTGATAAGGAGTTTAAAATTGCATATCTTCAAGAGCTGAGATATTTTTTTGGAATCGAAGTTGTTTATGGGAAAGGTGGCATCTACTTGATGCAAACGAAGTACTTGTTGGATGTTGTTTTCATATTTGGAATGAGTGAATGCAAACCACTCACTCAACCCATGGACACAGATACAAAGATTTTCTCAAATGATGGAGAACTATTAGAAGATGTAGTGACATATAGAAGCGTCATAGGATCATTAATCTATGCAAAAATTACAAGACCTGATCTATCGTATGTTGTTGGTGTACTTTCTCAGTTTATGCAAGCTTCGACAAGTGAACATTCAAATTCAGCCAAGAGAGTGTTGAGATAAATAAAGCATACAGTTAATCATGTTTTGTTTTACAAGTTTGATGAGGAATTATAGGTCAAAGGTTATCTATCTATCTATCTATCTATCTATCTATCTATCTATCTATCTATCTATCTATCTATCTATCTATCTATCTATCTATCTATCTATCTATCTATCTATCTATCTATCTATCTATCTATCTATCTATCTATCTATCTATCTATCTATCTACCTATCTATCTATCTATCTATCTATCTATCTATCTATCTATCTATCTATCTATCTATCTATCTATCTATCTATCTATCTATCTATCTATCTATCTATCTATCTATCTATCTATCTATCTATCTATCTACCTATATATCTATCTATCTATCTATCTATCTATCTATCTATCTATCTATCTATCTATCTATCTATCTATCTATCTATCTATCTATCTATCTATCTATCTATCTATCTATCTATCTATCTATCTATCTATCTATCTATCTATCTATCTATCTATCTATCCATCTATCCATCCATCCATCTATCTATCTATCTATGTATCCATCCATCCATCTATCTATCTATCAATCTATCTATCTATCTATCTATCTATCTATCTATCTATCTATCTATCTATCTATCTATCTATCTATCTATCTATCTATCTATCTATCTATCTATCTATCTATCTATCCATCTATCTATTATCTATCCATCTATCTATCTATCTATCTATCTATCTATCTATCTATCTATCTATCTATCTATCTATCTATCTATCTATCTATCTATCTATCTATCTATCTATCTATCTATCTATCTATCTATCTATCTATCTATCTATCTATCCATCCATCTATCTAGTATCTATCCATCTATATATATATATATATATATATATATATATATATATATATATATATATATATATATATATATATATATATATATATATATATATATATATATATATATATATATATATATATATATATATATATATATATATATTTATGTATATCTATCTATCTATCTATCTATCTATTTATGGTATTTGTAGCTATAACAAGATGTATTTCAACACCTTCCATAATGTTCCACAATACTTTTCTACTAATACATGTCACAACATGTATAATCACAATGGGTAGTTAGAACTATCCAAGTTGTCCTCAATAGCCAACCCATGGAATAGATCATTGATATCGACCATGTTGGAGTTTGAGGTCTACGGAAGCACGTAAACAACACAAGGAAGAAGAAGAAGAAGCTTGGAGCACAACATACACAACTCAATATATTACCAAGTGAATGTACGAAGATAAGTAACCCATTATGGTTATAGGCGTATATACAAGACGGGAAAAAAAACCTCTTGAAGAAGGAAAAAAGTGACTCAACGGTCTTAAGTCCGTTCACACACATCACTACTGAAAAATATATCAACTAATCACCCTTGGGAGTGACGTTGTGATCAAGGAGCTGGCACTCATTTATAAGGAAGTGCCTAACTATGTGGAAAGAGATCAATCCATGAAAGGAAGTAGGCCCAAAGTTTTGTATAAAGATTCAAACTTCTCCCTAGGCTGAGCCTTTGTAAAAGGTCTGCAACGTTCTCTTGTTTGGGCACATATGCCAAACTCATCTATCCAGTAGAGAACCTCTCCTTTACATAATCATAGTCCACCTCAATGTGCTTAGTGTGATCATGGAACACAGGGTTCCTCGCAACTTCGAGTGCACTCTAATTGTTAGTGAAGATGGTGGTGGCAAAAGAATGACCAACACCTAAATAAGCCAAAAGGTTTTTGAGCTACATACACAACCAACAGTCATTGTGAAAGTTGCCCTATACTTAGCCTCACAACTAGAAGTGGCCATAGTAGGCTGCTTCTTGATCAACCAAGATATGCATGAGCTACCAAGCATGAAGCAAAAACCATTGGTGGGCACACTAGTGTCATAACAACCAGCCCACTTAGAGTAAAAAAGGCATGTAAATGTGGTAGTAGTGATCCCCCTTGGGATAAAACAATCCAAGTAATTGGGTACCACTTAGGTCCATGCACTTCCTCGGTCCATTTACCTAGGAAATGCATGGATCTGCTCATCTAAGAGACAACAAATTGAATATCAGGCTAAGTTATGCATAAGTAAATCAAGCATCTCGTAGCTTGTTGATAGAGAACAACATCAAATGCATCTTCACCAGCATGAAGACTCAACCGTAAAACCCGTTTCCATAGGAGTGGTAATAGATTTGTCGTCTTCAAGGCCAGAATGCTACAATTATGTGTCAATATATTTTGTTTGACAAAAAGCTATTCTGCCATCAAATTGCATGAATTGAATGCCCAAATAATGATGCAAATGTGCCAAATCTAACGTATGAAAAGAGGCATGCAAATTAGCCTTAAAATAAGCAATACGCTTCTCATTAGGACAAATAGCAACATGCCATCAACATAGACAACAATGATGAGAAGCACATTATTTGCATGCTTAACATATAAGGTGCTCTCAGTTGGACTATTCTCAAAACCATGTGCAATCAAGTAGGCATGTATATTTTCATTCCAAGCATGTGGTGCTTGTTTCAAACCATATAATGAACTTTTCAACTTGTACACTTTGTTTCCATGCCCAATTTGCATAAAACCACGAGGCTGAAATACATACTTTTCTTCATGTAAGTCACCATTCATAAATGTAGTTATAATGTCCATGTGATGTACATTTCAACCATGATGAGCTGCAAGTGCATAGATGCTACAAATGGTGGTCATTCGACAAGTGGGTGCAAAGGTCTCATCAAAATCAATGCCTCTTTCTTGAGCATAACCTTTTGCAACAAGCCTAGCTTTATACCTATCAATTGTTCCATTATGTTTACGTTTCACCTTGTATACCGATTTAGTAGTTTGAATAACCATCCAATTTTTTGATTTTTTTGCTTCATCAAAAGAAGCAGGCTCATTCTCATCACAAAGAGTAGAGGAAGCCATAGCATAGTAGTTTGATGCAAAAAAAGCACGATGAGAGTTAGAACGACTATGATATGACAGAGATGCATCTAATCTGCTATTTCACAAAGTTTGCACTAGTCATTTAGGCATAGTTTTTGCCTCCTCTATATCAACCCTCTCATCAACAAGTGCATCATGTAAATGTGCATAAAAAATAGAATGATCTGCATCATCATGTGGAACCTATAAAGGCTAAGAAGTTGCCTCATTTGCACCAGCACTTGATTGTTCACCTATAAAAAGAGGCAATAAAGTTTCATACACATCTCTAGAGCTAACCGATGTCTCCTTGGCACATGAAAGTAATGGTTGAATTGCATCTTCCACAAAAACAACATCATAGCTAACCAAAATGTGTAAAATATGTGGATGATACAAACAATAGCCTTTGCTTTTAGGAATCTACCAAACAAAAATACATTTCACTCCTTTATCATCCAAATTCCTACATTGTTGTTCATGCACTAATGCATATGCGAGACAACCAAAGACACAAAAATGAGCAAGAGATGGCTTGCGACCATGCCAAGCCTCATATGGAGTGATCCATTGTAGTGCTTTAGTGGGACACTAGCTTGAAGCCTGACGCTATGTGGTAAAGCTTGAATTTTGACCATACACCTCGCCATCTCCGTGTGTGACTTATTCTTTCTTTCAACAACTCCATTCTATTGAGGTGTATATGGCAATCTACACTAATGTTTTATCCCACATTCAACCATAAATTCATAAAAAATAGAAGACATATATTCGTATCAAAACAAAGGGTGCCCATTTTACACGCTGAAAGATTTTCATCCAAAACTAGAAACTGTTTGAAGCACATAAACACTTCAGACTTTGCTTTCAATAGATACACCCGTGCATGTATAGCAAAATCATCAATGAAAGTTACGAAGTAAAGGTAGTTCCTAAAAGAAGGTGTCTACATAGGACCACAAACATCCCTGTTCAATTTCTGAGTAGCTCGAACAGAACCATGTTTTGGGAAGGAGGAACACTGCATTTTTTCCTGAAATATACCCTTTGCAAAATGTTTACAAGGTGCCTCAAGTCTGGGTAGAGATGACACCATTTTAGACTTCTGTAGGTGTAGCAAACTAGCATAATTAAGATGACCAGAGTGTACATGCCAAAGCTTTGCATCTGACATAGCCTGAGAATCTTGAGCTTCACATGTTGAATCATTCATAAACTTTGCATAATATGTGATCTTATACAACCCACTACATAAAATGCTAGAAGCATATAATCACATTGCCATTTGAAAGATCATGAATTGTACATCTTTCATCAATGAATTTGACAGCCAAGCCAATCTTGGCAAATGCTTAAATTGAACAGATTGTTCTTGATCCCTGGCACATACAAAGCATCTGACAATGTGAAAGAACTAGCATCAGTTGTAGTCAGAATGATCTTACCAACTCCCATTATAGGATAAGATGAGTTGTTAGCGCATGTGACTGTATTCTTGTTGGGGCAGGCTCAAGTGAACTAAAGAAACCATGTGACAAGGTAATATATTTAGTCGCCCCATGATTAAAGTACCAAACATATGATTTTACTACAAACATGCACTGCTCATGAAAAGATGGGTCATAACTGCATACAATATTAAATGCCCATTCTTTATTCTACACAACATTAGCAGACTCTATTTTTGGTGTAGAGGCCTCTGCAACAACATTCTAACCTCTTTTGTTGCCAATTTTGGACAACTCCTTATGACATGATCATTTACTTTACAATATTTGCAAAACCGTATGTTCTTTTTGTTTTCTCTCTTCTTTCCTTCTTTGATTGTGCAACATTAGCAGATTTTTGTGTGAAGGTAGATGAGCTCTATTTTCCATTGCCCTTTTGACTAGCTAAGAAAGCTTGATTTGCAACATGCATGATCGCACCTATTCTATCTAGACTGATCTTCCTGCAACAAAACAAAGACCAACTTCTTGAATGTTAAGGCATTTGGATTGCCATTCATCATCAACCGAAGAGTAGAAGCAAAACTCTGATATGAATCTGGAAGACCATTAAGAATAGTCTACACAAGTGAGCTATCTAGTAAGACTTCATTAGTAGAAATCAATTGTTCCTTCAAATCTTTGATCTTTGTCAAAAATCTATCCATAGAATCTCCTTCGTTCATATGCTCACTCTCTAACTGTTTTTAGAGGTAAGCAACCCGGGCCTCATTCCTTGCTTGGTATAAAGTGGTAAGTGTATCCCAAGCATCCTTTGTTATTTTGCAAGAGCAAATGTGAGGAATAATGGCATGTTTGATAGACAAAGCTATCAATGCATGTGCCTGAGCATCTCTGCCACCCCATCAAAGTTGCTTTGTAGTAGGTGTAGCGGGAACCGCAACACGAATAGGAATTTGAAGATCGTCATCTTCAATGCCATCTACATCACCTTCAATAATTGTATTTATAGGTGTAGTAGGACATTTTCAACACCTTGCACAATATTCCTTAATCATTTTGCTACCAATACATGAGGCATCGTATATGCCCATAATGGATGATTAGTACCATCCAATCTATCCTCATCAGCAAACATACGGAATACATCATTAGTTTTGACCATGGCCACTGACCAAAATACCCTAATGCAAGAAAATGACTATATCTCAAAAAGTTGAAAAGAACTATCCTTTCAAGCTTTGCTAAACCTTAGCAGACTTTGATGTGCTTTTACTAGCAAACCAAAACCTGTATATATGTTTGACACAAAAGGACAAAATTGCCTACACATGCACTACAATAGCGCGTTCGAAGGCCGAAACAAGCTCATATCAAAATTTCAATGCCACATAGTAGAGCTATTTTTCAACTCCTAATTGCCTTGAATATGCTCACCAATTTTCGTGCTATTATGAGACTATGACCAGAGGGATGTTGCTGACACCCTAGATGAAGCGGTGATGTGCTCTGATACCAATTCTTGGAGTTCGAGGTATGTAGAAGCATGCCAACAACACAAGGAAGAAGAAAAAGCTTGGAGCACAACACACAATATTGAATGTTTTGCCTAGGGAATGTACACAGATAAATCACCCATTAGGGTTATAGGCATATATACAAGGGGGGAAACCTCCTAAAGAGCATAAAATTGCCCTGATAGTCCTAAGTGTGTTTGCACACTTCACTATTGAAATATATGGACAAACCATGGCCATTGACTATACCATGATGTACAAGATTGGTTGGTTGTAAGGAAATAAAATAGAAGTGGTTCGTAGAGCTCCATGATTTTTGCATAAAATTTTTGGATGTTTGTATGAGTGAGGAAAAACCCAAACAAAAATCCACACAAAATAATGGAATTGCCTACACATCAATGATGATACTTCAAATAGAGGACAAAACAAGCCTAAACATAGTCCATGATGACATTGAACTCTTCAAACACACTTATCGTATCTGTTGACTTTGAGAAAGATTATCAAATTTTGTAAAATTCCAAGATGACGAGCAAAGGGTGTTAGAAGCACAACTCAATAAGCAATGAGTTACTTTGATACATAATGTAGGAGTTTAGGAAGCAAGGAATGCATAGGAGCAACACGAAAAAGAAGAAGCTTATGAGCATAACACATAGTGATATTGGAAAATGTAAACTGTATGAAGATAAATATCCCATTAGGATTATGGGCATATATATAAGTCAAGAAAGAAAATGTGTTCAAGAGAGAAAAAAAATTGTCCGACATACCTAAGCATGTTCAAGTACATAATTGGAAGATACTAATATAGTTTTTAGAAAACATTTATACAAAACATAGAAACATTTTTTTAGCAAGTTCATGTGCCATAGGCAAGTTGTTTGGGAACTCACCTATTGAGGTGGAGGTTGTGTGTTCAATCTCTGTGGGTTGTTGGACATACCTAGGCAAGTATGACCAGTCCACCCTTGTAATGTTTTCGAGCCGTTGAAACTAGATGCCTTTGAGCAGCCCTTTCCTTGTGATGCTTCAGTAGTCTAACCCATACTTTGTGGAATACGGGAGTCCCATGGGTACTATGCCCTTCACTTGTACAATTGTTCTTTCAATATATTCAAGCCCAGGGGGTTAGGCTTTGATCAAGATTCATCTAAAAATAAATTACGTTTTTTGAGTTTCACATGATGCTTATACGCATCTGTAATTTGCATCTAAGTATATCTCAAACAAATAAGATTTTCATAGTGCTATTGAAGGCACAATATTTTCTTATTGATGGGTCATGCTTGATGCATTTTTATTAAATCTTGAACTAAATAAGGATTAACAAAAATAGTTAGTTTATTTGAAAAAAATAATAAGTAGACTTACACAAATTTATATAATAACCATCATAAGCACCATGAACTTGACAATTAATATCTATTTGATGCTAATATGCATCTCAAATGCATCTAATGTCTCTATGAAGCAATACATATGATCATGGTCAAATCTTAGGTCCATTGATCACCACATAATTCTATGAGAACGCATGTGGATAATTCTCATAAGAACATAACTTTTCATAATCCAAAGTAGATATATCATTAAACATCACTTCAAAGTGATATTTGCACTTATTGTCAAATTCTAATGACACATCAACATACTCCATTTGACTTATCTTTTCCTAGTTGATGGGACTTATTCCTAGTAGTATAATAGCTCATCCAAAAACTCATTCTCTACTACTATTTTCCAAACTAAATGGCCATCATATGGATCACCTTTCAAACATCACTTGACTTTACATCCATGTGTAGGTGCAAAAAAGCATAAGGAGGTCCCAAGTTTCGAGTGTCACGGTATACCTCTCGAGCTTGGTATGCTCATTATGGTTTATTATTAGTTGATGGATAACTAATGTAATATGGATGCAAATGGAAGATCTAAAAGGGAAAAATACTATAATTTTTTTTTTGTCAAAAAGGAACTCTGCATATTTTAGGAAAATCCATATAGAGTCTTCACTAAGGATCCCTCTTGCACTTATATACAAGAGGATGGAGGATTGTACGAGAAAGCATCCTCTTAGAATTTGGGAAGATTATGTAAATCAAGGTGATATTATGAAACACTAGTGACTCCTCCAACCTCTACTCTTTTTTCTTTTTTCAAATCATACTTCTAGTTATAAAAAAGAGAAAGAATACAAGCCGGCTAGAAAGAATTACAAAGAAGGTTTATAACCTTTTTGTTTCTTAGTGAGGGACCCACTTGCTTTTCACCTTGTTGTTTTCTATAATGAACTCTCTATGATGCCTAAAGGGGGGATTTCTTACTGTCACTAATCCTTCTACCAAGGAAGAGAAGGGATTTTTGAATGGACCATTCTCTGAGAGGCTTGTCGAAGTTGTTGAGCCTCCACTCTTGTAATTTTTGCAAAGTTAAAAATTCAGTAAACACATTGAACTTCTGGATTGAAGATAAAGGGTCCAATGTCTCCAAAATGGCTTGACATTAGCTTCTGAATGTGAGAATAAAATGTTCAATTTCTCCAAATTGGTTTGACACTAGCTTTTGAATGTGAGAATAAAAGATTGGTTTGACACTAGCTTTTGAATGTGAGAATAAAAGAAATGCTTAGCTATGTGTGTTGTTTTTCCAAATTTCAAGCTCATAGAGAGAGTAGGTCAAAGACTCAATTGCCAAAAGAAAGAAACTAACAAGGTAAACATTAAATGGATTAGGGGAGAATTATTTTATATTTTCGCAGCCATGGAAAACCAGGACGAAGAACACGGGCGAATTCAAAGAATTTTTCCATGGCGAGCGTCACAGTGGTAGTAGAGCAGTGTGATCTTTGCGATGAGCTAGGAGATCGCGCACGGAGCCATTGCAACCTTACCCTGTACTTTGGAAGCTCGCTGTAAAAGCTGATTTCGGAATTTGCACAGAATGCAAGGTTGTCCGATGATTCACTGCTACTTAAACTCCCAAGCTGCTGCTCCAAGGGAACTTCTCACTGCGGGCCTTTTCTTTCTTTCTGCTTACGATGCACGATAACATCATCCCACTTAAAATCTCGAATCGATCTCTCCTTGCGTTGGAGCTGTCTGCTTCCAATCCATCGGGTGTGCAACATGAGGTCGTCATTGAGGAAGCTGCGCGATTTAACTTTTCACAAGAGCGCTCCAAAGGGCAAGCGGGTTGATGCACAACCTCTCCATCATGTCCACTCTGAAGATCGGTTGCCAATCATCCAGGTATCAATGAACTCCTTTCTTCTAGAAATTTAAATCGAAAAACCAACAATTATTACCCGTCCACCATCACTACGAGTGTCACCCATCTTCTGTCTCTCGTGCTGTTGTTATGCAAACAGACCTTGGTGTCACAGCGGGAGGGTAATGTTTCAGATGAGCAGCATGTCTTGCCCACAAAACATCGACAAGAAGGTGGTGACATCGAAACTTTGGCACCAGATGTAGAGGTATTTAATCTGATTGTGCAGGTACCTGTTTATTCAGTTAATTTGCTCTACCTTATATTAGTAAATCGTTTGTGGGCTTACGATGCAACAGCTTATAAAGTCCAGAGGCACCTCCATGTGACTTTGGACAGCACTGACAAACCACACATTTGGATAACTGGAGGAATTCCTTTTATGATAAATCAGTCGGCTTTTGGGCCATCTCTACCTTGTAATAAGACCTGCACATCGATTATTTTCAGGTGCACGGTGGTCATATGGTCTTGCTTTGTGGGATATGGGAGGTCTTATGGATGCTATGCCCACTCATTACTCATTCTAGTTTCGATAATTCAAGCAGATCTGGAATTAAACTCCCCTTCAAAAGAAGAAAGAAGTAAAACTATACATGAAAATAAACACTTTCTATTGCAATGTCCAAGCTCTTGTGCATGGTTTGTTTGAAAGAGTGGCTCATGGGGAAGCATACCATGTTGACCATATGGTCGATGATGGAGTCTTTTAAGAACCTAATATTTGACTGAATAATTCTTCACAAATTTTGTCTAATTGCGAGTTTCTAACTTGTTAAATGGTTGATCTTATAATAAATTGAGGCGGGGCTTGTCACTATAGTCGAAGTGGTTCTATCTTTTTTTTTTTCCTTTTTTGGGGCTTGTGACTATAACGAAGTCGTTCTATGTAACAAAGTTTAGTGGTTGATTTTCCACCCAAAATATCAACAAGAGAGGTGTGCATCACAAGTATTATCAAGTAATGTGCTCATGAAAGTGCATTTTCATTGTGTTTGATGTGTGCATTAGCACACACAAGGACCTTTATCATGAAGAGCTCTCCCCCAACACACATCACAAAGATCATTCACAGATTCCTGACTCTTCTGAACCAAGTACTAGTTGGAAGGCTAGTCTTTTTCAAACCAAGGTTATATGCTTTCATCTACATCTTTTGTGCACACACATGAATACAAGATGTTATATGTGCACCATAAAGTTTTGAATGTAGAGATAAAACCCCTCCTTGCTTACATAAGTCTTCCTCGATGACCACCATGTTGTAGATGCCTACTCCATATACATGGATATACATGGTTGAGTGACAAACTCCAAGAAGCATTAGAAGGTTGACAAGTAATTTGGACACCACTCCACAAGCACACAAGGAAGAAGTGCTCTGCACATGAATTATTTATTGTTGTTGTGATAGCTTGACTCTACCAAATTTTTGATATGACCCCTCCTTGAGTGCATAGCTCTTCAAGAATATTCTCAGCATCTTCATAAAGTCTAATCATATGCATGCCAAAGCTGAATATAAGGCTGAGCTGTATCTTCATTTGCTATGAAGATTCGACTGTGTACATGTAGCTAAATTCTCTATGTACTCTAGATTATCTTGCTCTAGTACCAATTGTTGATTTTTAGGTCCATAATCAATATAGAGACAAAATGGAGAATAGACAAAACATGAGAGAAATAAAAGTAGCGATGCTCTAGATATGATCATTACATTCCTTGATGAAGTACATGAAGCTACAAGATAGCACAAAGAATATGCAAGAGATACAAGTTATCCATAACTCCGTTATCTCCAAAGTTGAAGATGAACTCTTCCAAATGGATATGCTCCAAGGAGCTGCACACCTTCAAGATGATGAAGAACACACTCACTCTAGGCTTTTCAAATTTTTATGTGCTTTTCACGTAGAGTTTGAAAATTAGGTTTTGGGTTTCACCCAAGTATTATATATCAATTGTAGCTCTCAAAGAGTACTATCGCAATATGTAATAAATAGTTTAGTCAAATTTTGACCAGTTTGACTAGCCTTTTGACCAGTTTGACTAGCCTTTTGACCAAGCTTTGACCATCCATTTAACCTCTAGGCGGGGTCCCTAGTGGAAGGTTGCCTTTCGAACATATATTTTGGTTTAGCCACAATCTAGATTATAATCAAATAAGATTTTCCTTTTTCCTCTTTGAGACTCATTCCTATGATTTGAATCAATCCTAGAATAAACTTGTTTCCTATTTGAAGTGAATTTCCATATGATAAACCACAACAAAATTTGATATACATTGGATAAGATCAATGTTATGATCTATAATATTTGTTAATCATGTGGTATCTAACAAGTAGACAATCCAAAAAGCAATAATTTGAGATGAGGAAGACCAAAAGTTTTGGGCATGTCTCTATAAAAAACTTTCACTATTTATTTGCAATTAATCTTCTTTTGGTTCTATAACTAGATTCCAAAGCTTTGCATGCTAGGAATTGAGAATCCATTGGACAAACAACAATACCATTTTTCTAATTGTAAATATACTACTTTCACAATAACAAACAACATCCTTTGGGAGGCCTTTTTTTGCCGCATATGCAACGGGATGCGAACAAGTTTGCTAATTGGGGGTGTTAACAACACATTGCAAAGGGTTCACAACTTGTTGCATTGCAATAAAGAGCGAGTAAGCAAGTCCTTTTATGGCATGAGATCATGTGCAAGCTTTTTTAAAAAGCTTCATCAAAAAGAAAATTACTAGCATCAAATTTTTATGGAAGTAATGATGTGGCCAAATATGCCGTGTGGAAGATAAAGCAATTGAAATTTTCATTTTGAGGAATTTATGCACACAAAGATAAAGACATAAATTCCTTTATCGACAGTGCATTCATATGCTTGTTTGCAAACCTGTCTAGTAGTATCGAATGTTCCATATGCACCATAGTAGTCACATCCAGTCTAGTAGTACGATATGTCCTGTACGGTTCACGTACGTACGGGACCGTACTAGTAAATTTTGGGTTACATGTTTGATATGTACGATACATTTTCATGTACATGTACATTGTAGTAATAAGTATGTACATGTGTCATGTACATGTACATCAAAGTCAACAGGGGATGAGGACGAGTCTCGGGAACGGTAGTGTCTCCGAGACGACGCTAAAAAATGTTGATTTTTTCGAATAATCAAATGAAAGCCATGTACAATTAGTTTATAATATATGAAATGACCAATAACTAGAAAACCATATGACTATGGAGAATTCAAGTGGGGAGTCTCATTTTCTACAACACCATCACTGAGTTTTGCTTCTTCAACTTCTTCATTTGCCACTTTTTATGGACTTTGACCCCTGCTCCTCCCATTCTCTAAAAGGACCCTTCTATGCGTCCAGTCCTCCGAAGCTCTAATTGAACTTGTGGCTGGATGACTTGAATTGAGGCCTTTTTATGCTTGTGTGGGATTGAAAGAAGCTTCTAGAAGTCCTAAAAGTAGGCATCAAAAGTTGGATGAAAAAAATCAAAAAAAAAAAAAAAAAAAACTTATTTAGCCTTAAAACTGCCCGTCCCCGTTCCGGATAAGGTCTATCACCAAGAAACATTCCGGGGATGGAAATGTGTTTCAACCATGTATGAGGGGATGGAAGCTGTCCACTTTTCTCGTCCCTCCTCCTTTCATATTGGGGATGACGTCCGTGCATCCCTAGAGCTCGGGGACACGTCCCCATGTGACTTTGATGTACATATACATGAACATGTATATGTATTGTACTCTAAATTCAAGAATCAAGATTCAAAACCTAGATAGTATAAGATTCCAATGATCGATGTTAATGCATATGCACATTGCCATGGCCCATAATTTAAATTTCACAATGACATTCAAGGTTAAAGAAAATTCAAATTTTAAAGAACATGTCATGATAACTAGTAGAGATTAGATTCTAGAATCTAAATACAAGAATCAAAACCTATAGAATATGATTGAAAATTAAAACTTTGCATACCAATAATAATCAATGAATTATGAGACACAATCACTATTGCATATGCCATAATTTAAATTTCACAAAGACATTCAATGTTTAGAAAATTCAGATTTTAGGGAACATCTCATGACACATGGCTTATATTGAAAACACAAGTGCCAACACTATCAACACATACAAATAAGAAGTGTCCAATGATCAATCATCAATGTCAAATATATGAATCACCATAATGCTCATGAGTCACTAATCACTAGTCATCACTAGATGTATAATTATCATCTTCACTAGAGGACATGATAAAAACATTTTCATAAACTCCATCACTAATAATATTGCCATTGTCATCATAAGATAGCTCTCTAGGTTCAACGGTCTCATTTTCATTCTCCATGAGAGATGGAGATGAACTACTACCGGATCCTCTTCATGATAATGCAATAGCGGTACGTCCACGCCTTTGTTGATGTCGTGATGCACGAATTGTGACCTTTGAGTGAGGTCGCATGTGATTCACTCTTCGGCTAATCTCCTAAAACTCTAAATATAAATCATGAAAATTTGTTCTTGTGCATCTTTCTCTTTTTGAACGCTTTTAAGTATCTCAAGTGAGAGCTTGAGACGATCCATATTCATCCATTAAAAAACAAAAAAAAAATCAATACAAAGATAATCAATAACATGTGGCTTCTCCATTGACATATCTAGATTCAAACTAGAAACATAAACTTGGAAATACTAAAATTGAGAATTGAGTGTAGTATCTACTAATGTATTATGATCCTTGACGTGCCATAGGCATTTGATGCATGGTTCGTAACATGCATAAATTAGAGCGACAATACATAAGTCTCTCTAATGGTTTTGTGCTTAGCTTGTTGCATATTTTGGTATGGATGAGGGAATAGGCATACCAATTTCTCTCACATGCTCCTTGTGAGCAATCCTACAACAAAAAATACAATGAAACACAACAAATTAGTACAAAAAACAATTAAAAAGATTTACCGTTTAGAACACACTACATACCTATGCAAGAACACGCGTAGCTATCCTTTGGAGTTGAGGCATTTGATAGCCAAAACTCTTGCACCAAAAAAGAGGCTTCACTTGTGAATCTCTCTTCCAAACAATGGGAGAGGTCAATGCAATTCCTCTTTGATCATAATAATTTATGAATTCTTGTAAAAAATATCATGCTGCTCACAAGATAGAATTTTTGGAAGATAGGTATGTCTATCTTTCAAAAGTGTGGTGTCCACGAATAATGAAACCTCTTTAAAAGCCGGATGCAAGAGTATCAAAACCATGAATGGGCCTCTTCAACCACTTCCATTTCTTCTCCACCAAATAGAGTTTATCATCTCTTTTGGGTGTGCCATCAAGAATATCACTACATAAACATACATATAAAAATAAAGATTGATTAATATGAATTTTCAAATGAAAGCTTAAAGCCTAAATCAACTCTTATATATTTGGAATTTAGTAAAGAACGCACCCTCATGTCCATCATATGCAATACTTTTTGCAAAGGTAAAAATTGCAGCAATAATACCATAAACAATTATTCCAAAATGACTCCATGAAACATAACATTTGGATACCTATTGTAGCACCCTCATGTCCATCATATGCAATTCTTTATGCAAAGGTAAAATTGCAGCAGTAATACCATAGACAATTTTTCCAAAACAATTCCATGAAACATAACATTTGGATAGACTTTGCCTCTTGTTGTTGTGCAATGGGTTCTCCATCCATCCATCCGAGACTACCGTCTTTTGAAGATTATTTTGAACCTCATAAAGACGGTCCAAGAGTATCCACAGCTGCAAACTGTGTTTTTGATAGTTTCCTCAACTCCATCTAAGAATATGACCGAAAAATTGCAAGAACCCTCACCTTAGAGTTGAAAAAATCAACGATGGATGTAGCTTTTGAAATAATGTTTTTCATCCATTTGGATAAACTTTGGTCTTGTTGTTGTGCAATGGGTTCTCCAGCCATCCATTTTTTAAACTGATCCGAAACTACCCTCTTTTGAAGATTATTTTGAACCTCATAAAGACGGCCCAAGAGTATCCACAGCTGCAAACTGTGTTTTTGATAGTTTCCTCAACTCCATCTAGGAATATGACTGAAAAATTGCAAGAACCCTCACCTTAGAGTTGAAAAAATCAATGATGGATGTGGCTTTTGAAATAATGCTTTTCATCCATTCCAACTTGCCAATGTATTCCATTAAAAGATCAAGGCAATGAGAAGCACACAAGCTTCATACTATGGATGAAAAACTCCACTAGTTTTCTTCCCATAGATGCACAATTTGAAACATTATCGGTCATCACTTGAATGACATCATGAGGGCCAATCTATGGGAAAGAAAGAAAGTATATAATCAAATTAACAACAAATTAATCAAGATTCAAGTCACATACACATGTCCCGACACACATACATGTAACATGTATGATGTCACATACAGATGTATACGCACGTCACACATACATATCACACATGATGCCTACATACGTCTCACGAGTCACACACACATATTACACACACATAAAAAATATGAATTATGTTTTTGAATTTTCATGAATAAAAAAAAAAAAAAAAGTTTATCTAAGTATGGTACGATGGAGATGTGAATAAATGAAACTACTGGTCACCTTCATACCTTTTACTCTTGCATCCACTCTTCCTAAGAAATAAGTACCAAGAGGGCAAGACACAAGAATGTCAATAATTCCTCTTTTCTTGTGATCATTGCACCCATTGAAGAGAATGAAGCATCCATATTTAGCCCAACAGGCACGCATGGGTTCTAAGGATTCATCAATCCTCTATTTCTCCTCATCTAATTTCTTTATCCTCATATCATCATATAAAACTCCATATCAACCCTCACATAGGCCTAGGCCCTACATTGGCTAAATTGCTTTCTCTCATAGGCAACACAAGAGAATGAAGGTAGAGCAACAAATTAGGGCGCTGAAATTGCTTACGGATACTAGAGGAGAAGAAGAGAGCAACAAGAAGACGAGTCTTTGACTTCGGAGTTTAGCAACTCAAAAAAGAACAATAATTTTAAACCAAGTAATGAAATAAGCACATTACTTCATTAGCATAAAACTAGCAGTAAATGTAGTGGGGCAACAAGAAAATGAGTCTTTGAAGTTTGACTTTGAAGACACACCTGCACAGTGTACTCTGAATAAATAATAAGTATGTTTATTTTAAGGATGGGAAATCTTAAGAATCGTGAGATCTAATGGAACATAAGGATGTGTGTTGCAAGAGCACTGCAGTGTATAACTTTATCATAACTTGTATTGTAAATGTCAAAGAAAAGTCTGGAGGGTTTGAACTTGTGAATATTGGACAGGAGATTAGTTGATGTTGGATCTATGATTATGGTGTTTTCTCTTTGTTAGAAAGGGAGATGATTGTGATATAGGACTGTGGGTAATTCTGCTGCTGTTTTGTGTATTATTCAGGTTTTGGCACAGATGCGAGAAGAATATGATTGCCTCTTAGCTGCTGCACAGACTGTATCGAGTTCTGCTTATGGTATGGCCACCCTGGTGTCTGCACATGAACTTGTTCCTCTATTTGCTCAACTACATCAAAATGTCTGCTTTGCAGACTTTTCAAGATCAATCCATGACATGGGCTCATGCATAATGGAGACATTTGAAAAAATCGGTGACAATGAGCTTGGTAGTGTTTTATGTGTATTTTATCTCTTCAGTGATACTGCATCCAATAGGGTTTTAGAAGCCTAGAATGAATTGTTTTCTTCGGGATGCAGGGAGCAGTTTAAGCATGCTTGTCAAGGTGCAATATGAGATCTCTAAACTGCTGGAACATTATGTAAGGGAACTTTAAGCTTCTGTACTGAATTGAAGCTTCTCAAAGTAAACATGATATTTTTTTGAATGTTATACAGGCAGCCCGTGTTTCACAAACATTCATAGAGTCAACTAAAAATCTGCTAGAAGAGCTTGAGTTAGTTGAGGTCAGTAAGTCATATAACATACAGTTAACTAAGTTGATGAAATCAACCTCACTCTTTTTAACATGTTTCTCAGGAGATTAGAGAGCAATATCAACGGAAAAGGTAATTTCTGGCTCTGCTTATTTTCCACACAACATCAATTGTTTTGCTTCGTTTTTACATCTGAAGAGAGATGGCATACACAGCTTTTGTTGTCGCTTAAAGTTTGAGTAGTTTAAAGATCATATACGTAATGACTGGTCTGAGCACTGTTATCCTTGGTGTGGTGTGACTTTTGTGGGCAGAGCTGTAAAGTACTATAAATACTCATCTCTTGTACCTATTCATACATGCTGAGCTGTGGGTAAGCATTTAGTAATATGGGTGAATGCCTAATCAAAGCCATTCATACATGCTGAGCTGTGGGTAAGCATTTAGTAATATGGGTGAATGCCTAATCAAAGCCATTTCAATTTTCAGAAAGATATGAAGTCCTACTAGATCAATTACAATAGCTAGCCAGTAAATGACAGTTCACATTGATCTACCCAACGGACATTGGGGATTTTCCAGGAATTCCCAAGATTGATGTCCAAAGGTGAGCGTTATGAAGAAGCATTTTCCTCACACTGTCTGTAATTGCATGCTGCCAGCTTGGGCTGTTTAGAACCCTCAACTTGGACATAACACTATTGTGTCCTCTCAAGGAAGCTGTTTTCAAGTTCTTAGTGGGGGAAGTTTTTTGCTTTCATGATGGAATCTTGTGATGATGATTGCGCACAATGAACAGTTCTTATGTGTTTATACTTAGGACAGGTCTATTTTTCTAGGAAAAGGTGTTTTTCCCCTAATCTCTCTCTTTATATCTCCCTCCCTGTAGAAGAGGATGTCTTTTTTGCATTAACTTACCATTTGTGGATAATCTGGAAAAACTCTGATTTTAAGAGTTAAATTCTTTAACTGTCAGAATGTTTTTCGGAAAGTTTTCAAGGAATTAACATTGGTGGTGAATTTCTGTGCATTTTTTGTATTAAATTGAATCACTTCTCCACTTATCTTTCTAAAATAAATATCAAAGATATCCTTTTATTCTTTATTGTTATTATATATGATTGCTTTAGAGCGGACAGACACGGCAAACATCTTGAAGACTAAATCAACCCTGTTTTTTCTTCATTAGTTAATTAGCTTCCTGATTTCCATCTCTACATCATTGTCCATCCTTTGTTGGTTCAACTTTAAGCATGCTTTAATGGCAGGCTTTTAGCAGATGGATACTGCATTTAGTTGAGCTTTTGGTTGACTTAGGATGTGTCACACTGATAATCTGTGGTATGTACTTACCTTTTGCTTACTATGATGAACTGTTGGGTGGGTTACTTCTTTTATGGTTCATGTGTTACATACTTTTCATGCTGATTGATAATATTTGGATTGTTTCGCCCCCGGAGTTTCAAACTCATTGTTTATCAGTGTTTCATGATTCTGTTCGACTTGCTTTTGCTTGCATTAGCTAGCCTAAAAAAGGTGTAGATTTCTGTTTGATGATCATGTACATGGCATGGAGGCTGGGAGATGAGAATATGACATAAGAGTTATTTCAAATTACGAAAAGAGAAACTGAGCCCATGTTTCATAGGAGTTTTCTATGCAATGTCTCTTATTTCACAGGAAAGTTGTTAACAGGATGGAATAACTTTTTGCATC
>CM035443.1:34529090-34744090 GCA_020310875.1 Ceratopteris richardii | reverse complement strand
TCTCTCTCTCTCTCTCTCTCTCTCTCTCTCTCTCTCTCTCTCTCTCTCTCTCTCTCTCTCTCTCTCTCTCTCTCTCTCTCTCTCTCTCTCTCCCCTCCCTCCCTCTCCCTCCCCCCCCCAACCTCCCTCTCCCTCCCCCCCCAACCTCCCTTCTCTCTCTCTCTCTCTCTCTCTCTCTCTCTCTCTCTCTCTCTCTCTCTCTCTCTCTCTCTCTCTCTCTCTCTCTCTCTCTCTCTCTCTCTCTCTCTCTCTCTCTCTCTCTCTCTCTCTCTCTCTCTCTCTCTCTCTCTCTCTCTCTCTCTCTCTCTCTCTCTCTCTCTCTCTCTCTCTCTCTCTCTCTCTCTCTCTCTCTCTCTCTCTCTCTCTCTCTCTCTCTCTATATATATATATATATATATATATATATATATATATATATATATAGTAATTGAGATCTTCATGCTTCTATGAGTGAAGGAAAAACATGAATCCTATGAATGTTTGAGATAGAAAGGGCAAAATGACAAGGTAAACACACCCATTCACATGCTCAAGCTTGCATTTATACTATATAGGCTCGTTGATGAAAATCAGCTATGTGACATCCCCATGTCCAATAATACAACGAACATTTATACATAAATATGATCAAACATAATTATGTGTGTTTATGTGTGGGTGAAGACATGCATGTGTACATTCACCCATAATTATGAGGATCGGGAAACATGAAAATTTTATGAAGTATATTGCACATTACATATAATATACATAAAAATATAGATTATAATGTATCTAGACTCTACATATACGTTTTACTGACATTAAGTCGATATTGTACAATCACAAACCTACATAAAATATGGGGGACTTGAAAGGTGAAAAGTTTAAACAAAGGCTTACATCTGCATCATGATGGAGAGACTACTTCGGGTGTGGCACGCTTTGATGCAAATTGTTGTATCTACAGAGTTGATTGCTTGGGATGGACACACTACCCCAAAGAAGATTTTGTACGAATTACGTGTGTGTCAAATGCTATTTGAAGGGATGTAGAGGAACGTGTGTGTGCCATACATCCATTATATTATGTTCTTCGCATACTTGATATCGAGGTGAGTACATTGGGACTCATCTATGAGTTCATCGATCCGGTTTGCAAGTCCCTTTCACAATGCCCATATTTGACATTGAACAAGTATTTACTAAGTTACTACTTATTACTTTGAAATTTTGACATTTAAAGCTCTTATTACCTTAAAAAATAGTCTCTAAAATAATTCTTTTGTCTATAAAATTGACGACATTCAAGTTGTGTGGAGGAATCGAAGGAATTGGTTTCATCCCCCCATCCATGGGGTGGCACACTTATAGCATCCCTTATGGAGATCCCAACATTCCATCGTGGATGAGGTGCTCTTGAGTGCATGGAACACACACACACACATACATACATACATACATACATACATACATACATACATACATACATACATACATACATACATACATAGCCTTTATCCATCGGATGTAGAGTTGCGACTTCAGTTAAAGAGAACTCTTGATATTCCAAAATGGTGGTGACTATTTTGGAAAGGATACGGCTTGCTTGAGATATGCTCCACTGCAACGAGTATCCTAGTGGGAGATGTACAGTGCAAACTCTCCTGAGTTGGTAAGTCAAAAGTCTTCAGTGTGGCATGTGCCAAATATGTATCATAGTCTATGTACTAATTATTCCTTGAATTGTCTTGCATGATATGCAGAGAGAGTTAGCTATTCATATCCTTTCTCAGGACTCTAGCTAAAGTCCTTGTGAAAGGAATTGGAGCACATCGGCCCTCTTGCATACAAAGAAGAGGAACATATTATCTTGAATTGTGTTGTACGATATGCAGAGAGAGCTATTCATATCTTTACACAGGACTCTAGCGTGAGTCCTTGTGAAAGGAATTGGAGCACATGGGCCCTCTTTCATACAAAGAAGAGGAACATATTATCTACAACACAATTGGAACAGCTAATTTATTGCCACTGTAACTCGCATCTCCTAGAGAGGAGCAGCCATACAAGAGATGTGAGGAAGGTCAACTTGGATGCAATAGATATAGAGAAAATGAGAGAGATTCCAGATGTTCCTACAAAGGATATGGACTTATATACTATGATGTACCATGAGTTTACATTACCTCAGCACGATACCAGATCATCTAGCGAACAAAGAGAACCTAACGATAGTGGTGGCACATCCACTAACAACAAACCAAAAACCACTATTACTAGGGATGATGATGATGAGAGTGATGATTTGTCATCTGACACCATGTCAGAGTCACAAAGTTTGATTATTGACATTTGAGTCTTTGACATTTGACATTTCATGATATGTATTTACTATTGTGATGGCAGTGGACAGCTGTCACTAGTGACTTCATATCCTATCATTTGCCGCATAAATTGATTTGTCATAGTTATTCTCTATGTTTTTATTTTAATGTATCCATGATGACATGAGCATGTACGATAAATCATCATTCATGTATGATGTTACATTGTCAAATGTTATGTTGTGAATCATTATGTTTAATGTTAAAAGTTAGAAACATAAAAAGTTAGATGTTAAATGTTGGGATGTTAAATGTTATGATCATTATGATATTAGATGATGATGTTATGATTATTGATGTTAAATCTTATGTTGTATCACGTTAGATATTATGTAATATGATCATTGAATGATAATTGATGGGTGTTACATGTTAAAAGTTAAATGTTATGAATCATGAATGATGTTGTTAAATGTTATGATGTTAAATGTTATGAATCATGATGTATCATGCTAAAAGTTTATAAATTAGAAATAAAAACTTTCAAATGGTAATATATTATCTAACCCACTACGAGTAAGACATGTAATGAGTCATGACCAGTTTAGATTTGATAATCCCTATTAAATATATACCGTATATTGTATTTTATGATATATGTAATCATATCCCACCTTATTATATATCATATGACCCAAAATACCTACAAAATACATATATAAATTTTGAAAAATAAACAATTTTGTCGCAACGCCCAACTCCAAATTTCAAATGCTGCCCTCGTTGCTAACCCATTGCCATTGCAATTGCTAAAACTGAAAAAAAAAATTATGCTTTCATTTATTAGACCAAGTAATACCGTCCAAATGGAACTGAAAAACGTTTTGGTTAAAACATGAACTATCGAATCTTTGAGAGTCGTGAAAAAATCCCTATATTCACAGAAAAACAAGCTTATAAACAGAACCTGCAGCAGATCTTTTATTTTCCAAATGCAACCAAAAATTTCAGGGACCAAGGAAATAAACTTAAAGTACATTAAAATAGCCACGCCCGAAGGACTTTGTCTTTATCTCCCAGAATATAAGTTCAGATCATTGAAGTAAGCTTGAAAAGTAAAAGATCTGGACTAGGAAGAAGAGTTCTTCAAGAGCTCCGAAAAGCTAATGAAACATTAAAAAGCCTCATACATGTACTTCTAATCGAGAATCTAACCTGTAAAACCCTCGATAAACAGTTGTTTTCGAGTATATGAGGGAGGCTTGTTTCTTTCTGCGAGATCTCGATGTCGATAAGGGTAAGCTTAGGACAAAGTGGGGGAGACGATGCAGCTACTTCCGTGCTGTGACAAATGACAAGCAGAGTTCCAATGAAGATGAATTCCAGAGATTTCCACTCCATCCCAGGGATTCTAGAGCATTGCATAGCCAGCTTAGAGTCGGGCGCTCAGTCTGTAAAGAAAATGAACTTTCCGGATCAAGTTCTATGAAGGGACAAAATAATGCGAACCTCTGTGAAAGACCCTGTGATCTTTGTCGAGAGAGGTTTACGAAGCAACAACGGTGTAAAAGCAAAATGGGATAGCCGAATAACAATCAGGAAATCAATCCCTTGCAAACGACGGGTAAAAGGACAGCGAACGACAAAGGTCAGCTAAACACGGTGCCGATGGCGAATCGCGATGCCTGATCTCCCCTACCTCCAGAACGGTTTGATGCAAGTCTGTCGTCGAAAATGGGAGAGCAGAGATTTTTTGGCCAATTCTTCGCGTGAAATAGTCGGAGCCTCGGGCCTATTATTGTATTGTGTTTAGATCACCATGCGTTGTTTGTGAGATGCTTTAGAACACTTTTATAGAGAGTGACTTTCTTTGTGAGATGCTTGAAAATGTTTTTTATAAAGATTTTTCTTTTCCTTCTTGAAGACTTCGGAGTAACTCATACCTACCTTCTTATTTAGGGGTTCACCCGGAGCTAATTCACAGACTTTAAGTTCAAAGGCTCAAAGGTAAGCAATCCAAAGATAAATTATCCTACCAATGAGGGGCTAAAATGCCCAAAGGTAAACAATCCAAAGATAAATTAGGATGACAACTTGACGGTCCGAGAGGTTAGCAATTAAAAGGCAAGTTGTAGTTGAGTTGAAAGTACCTACTAAAACTCATATTCCACAAAGGCTAGTTATAATCAAAAAGTTTAATTGGTATAAGAGCATAAATTAACTTCGAGAGTGGTAAATTTATAATGATGATGCATAGCATAATGTTGAAATACATGTGAATAAACGTAGGAAAAAATCAAATAAATTTTAAAAACAAAAGGGATTTCAAAAGAGGAATGTGGAAGTATCTATGAAAAAGTGGGCAAGGCTATCTTGTGTACACAAATATGCCATGTTTCTTTTTGGGAAAAGGGTTTCTCTCTAAAAGTATATGCACCTAAGTATGTCTTGTTGTGTGAGTATGCATTGAATTATTTGCAGTAAAGGAATGTACTAACAATGGACAAAGTAGTAAGATATAACAATCCAACACCGAGATTGATTGTCATTCATAAATGTACTAACAATGGACAAAGTAGTAAGATATAACAATCCAACACCCAGATTGATTGTCATTCATAATATCACACACAGTGAACATACTATTGAAGTTAATCATCTCCTAAACCTTTCGATTGTAAGTGGTCCTCTCTTAAACCTTTCGATTGTAAATGGTCAAGTTAGGCTTATTTTTTTTCATTTAAGAAATATATTTTGTACGAAATGTGAGCAAGATCATTGGGTGGATATGGATGTATCTGGAAAATCCATTGCATCGAAGTCCATAAATGCATGGAACATTATGTTATTCATTTTCCTCAAAAGAAAACATCCATTGATATGGTTATTGGTTTGATGCTTTATTTGTAAAAGAAGGATATGGTTATTGATTTACCGACACTTGACTCCATTGAAAAGCATGCATGTGAAGGTTGCATACTTGGAAAAATGCATCGTGCTTTTTTTCCCAAAGGTAGTGCTACACATAATATATGAAGGTTGCAACTTGTTCATAGTTATGTATGTGGCCCATTTAGAACTCCATCTTTTGGCAAGCATGTATGCTTTGTTGCCTTTATTAATAATGCAATAATTCATATTTGCATGTATCCTATGAAAGAAAAAAATGTAAGTATGGTTTTACTTTAAAGTATTTTTAGTTTGGGTGAAAATTTTTGTGGAAATAAGCTTTTGACTCTTCGCACGCATCATGGTGGGGAATACATGTCACATAAAATTATTGCTTTTCTTTGTGAAAGAGGTATTGCTCACCAATACAATGCCATATACACCTCAACGAAATGGTGTTGTGGAGCAAAGAGTAGAACACTTCTTGAAATGGCATGATGTATGGTTAAAAGAAAGTATCTTTCATATACGTTTTGGATGGGAGTGATCATGTGTGCAAACTATGTATTGAACCATTGTCCTACAAAAGCATTGAGAGTCATTATGCCCTATGAGGCTTGGAATGGGTGCAAACCAATGGTTATTCATATGCACATATTCTGTTGTTTGGCGTATGCTCTTATGCCATCACAACAATGTCAAAAATTTGATGACAATGCAAAGAAATGTATACTTGTGGAATATAGTAATGAGAGTAAAGGTTATCGGTTATACCCTCTATTGGAAAACAAAATTTTTGTAAGTTGAGATGTGGTAATTGTTGAAAATTCAGCTTCCTTTACTTGAATGTAAATTTTAGCCAACAATCAGTTCACAAGATGTATTTGAAACACTGATTCCTTTGTTTCAAAGTGGTGTGTTTGATTATGGCCCCCACCCAAATGAGGTTGAAAGAGCTCAAAATCTTTAGGCAAACATGGATAAAAATATCCATGCCAAAATGCCTTAAAAAATCCTACCAAGCATGGTTTAAAAATTACAATCAAACATGGCTAAAAATTTCCAAAATTGGGATCAAAACATGGCTAAGAAATTCCAACCAAAAGTGACTAAAAATTTTCATCCAAACAATGTTGATATATTTAGGTAATGATGTGTGTGAACACACTAGGACTGTCGGGGCACTTTTTTCCCTCTTTAGGAGGTTTTTTTCCCCCGGATTGTATATACGCCTATTGCCCTAATGGGCTACTTATATTTGTACATTCTCTAGTAATACATCCAGTATTGTGTGTTGTGCTCCAAGCTTCTTCTTCTTCCTTGTGCTGTTCGCGTGCTTCCGCAGACATCTAACTCCAACAATTGGTATCAGAGCAGGTCGTCGCTTCATCTAGGGTGCCGTCGACACTCCTCCGGTTGCAGTCTCAGAATCGCACGAATTTTGGTGAGCCTCCGAACACACTGTGCAGGCTATTTTGTCTTTTTGTGCCAAAGGTATATACTAGTTTCTGTTCTCCAGTATAAGCGTCTCAAAGTCTGTTATAGGTCTAGCGAAATTCATCTGGGCAGTTTTGTTCAACTTTTTGAGATACAGTCAATTTTCCGCATCAAGGTATTTTAGTCACCGGCCATGGCTGAAAGCAGTGATGTATTCCGTATGTTGGCTATTGAGGATAAGTTGGATGGTAAGAACTACCCGCTATGGGCTTATATGATGCGACATGTGTTGGTTGCAAAAGGACTATGGAACATTGTGTAGGGTGTCAAAAAACATCCTGCATATTCTTATTCGTGCTTCGGTTTCTGCTACACCTACTATAGAGCAGATTTGTTGGGATGGCAGAGATGCCCAGGCAGATGCATTGATAGCTTTGTCTGTCAAACGTGCCATTATTCCTCACATTCGCTCTTGCAGAACAGCTAAGGATGCTTGGGATACAGTTACCACATTGTACCAAGCTAGGAATGAGGCTCGTGTTGCTTACCTCCGAAAACAGTTGGAGAGTGAGCACATGAATGAAGGTGATTCTATGGACAATTTCCTAACGAAGATCAAATACTTGAAGGAACAATTGATTTCTGCGGATGAGGTTATACTAGATAGCTCACTTGTGCAGACCGTTCTGAATGGTCTTCTTGATTCATATCAGAGTTTTGCTTCTACTCTTCGGTTGATGATGAAAGGCAATCCGAATGCCTTATCATTTGAGGAGTTTGTCTCTGTTCTATTGTAGGAAGATCAGTCTAGGCAGAATAGGTCCATTATGCGAGTTGTAGATCAAGCTTTCCTAGCTAGTCAGAAGGGCAAAGGAAAATGGAGCTCTTCAATTAGTAAGCAGAAATCTGCTAATTCTGCATATTCGAAGAAGGAAGATAAAGATGAGAAGAAATCAGAAAGCAGAAATTGTTTTGTAAGTACTGTAAAGGGAATGATCATATCATAAAGAACTGGAAAAGCATCAACTTGTTCTTAATGGCTTTTTCCGCGGAAAACAGGTAAACGTCCAAAACTGGCTCCTAAAGAGGCAAAGAAGAAAGAGGCTGGAATGGTTGTTGTAGAGGCCTCTACACCAAAAACAGAGTCTGCTAATCTTGTGGAGGAAGAAGAATGGGTGTTTACTAATGTTTACAGTTTTGACCCATCTTCTCATGAGCAGTGCATGTCTGAAGTAGACTCAGATGTTTGCTATTTTGACAGTGGGGCGACCAAACATATTACCTCACAGCGCAGTTTCTTCTCTTCACTCGAGCCTGCCCCTACAGGGAATACCGTTACATGCGCCAACAACTCCTCTTATCCTATTATGGGAGTTGGTAAGATCATTTTGACTACTGTTGATGATAGTTCTTTCACTTTGTCATATGCTTTATTTCTACCAGGGATTAAGAAGAACCTGTTATCAGTTTCTGCATTAGCCAAGATTGGCTTGGTTGTGAAATTTGTTGATGACAGGTGTAAAGTTCACGATCTGTCAAATCGCGATGTGATTATTGCTTCAGGCATTTTATGTCATGGGTTGTATAAGCTCATAGACTATGAAAGATCTGTAAATGATTTGGCATGTGCAGTAAATGATTCTCAGGCTATGTCAGATGCAAAGCTTTGGCATGCACGCTTTGGTCATCTGAGTTTTGCTAGTTTGCTATGCCTGCAGAAATCTGAAATGGCATCTTCTTTGCCCAAACTTGAGGCACCTAGAAAACATGTTTGTGAAGGCTGTATTTTTGGCAAAATGCAGCATTCGTCCTTTCCAAAAGATGGTTCGGTTCGGGCTACTCAGAATTGCAGCTTGTACATAGTGATGTCTGTGGTCCTATGTGGACACGTTCTTTTGGGAATTTTTACTTCGTGCCTTTCATCGATGATTTTTCCATGCATGCATGGGTATATCCATTGAAGGCAAAGTCCGAAGTGTTCATGTGCTATATGTCTTCTGATTTTAATGCATTTCTCGCTGAACGTGGGATAAAACACCTATGTACAGTGCCGTATACATCTCAACAGAATGGGGATGCTGAACGAAAGAACAGGTCACTCATGGAGATGGTGAGGTGTATGGTCAAGAGTCAGGCTTTACCACATTGTTTCTGGCTTGAGGCTGTCATGTGTGCAGCATATGTACTGAACAGTTGTCCCACTAAAGCGCTACAGTCGATCACTCCATATGAGGCTTGGCATGACCGCAAGCCATCTATTGCTCATCTGCGTGTTTTTGGTTGTTTGGCATATGCATTAGTGCCTGAACAACATCGTAGAAAATTGGATGATAAAGCAGTAAAATGTATTTTTGTTGGGTACAATGCTGAAAGTAAAGGTTATCGTCTGTATCATCCACAGACTAAACGCATTTTGGTTAGCCGTGATGTTGTTTTTGTGGAAGATGTTATTCAGCCATTGCTTTCATGTACTAAGGAGACACATTTGCTAGCTCCAAAGACATGTATGATACTTTGTTGCCTCTTTTTACAGGTGGATAGTCTAGTGTTGGTCCTAATGAGGCAACTTCTCAACCTTTGCAGATTTCATGTGATGATGCAGATAATTCCATTTTTGATGTAGATGTACATGATGCACTTATTGATGAGAGAGCTGATATTGAGCAGGCAAGAACTATGCCAAAATGGCTAGTGCAAACCTTGCGTGACAACAAATTAGATGCACCTCTATCATATCGTACTCGTTCAGGCTTTCATAGTGCCTCTTTTGCATCAAATTGCTATGCTATGGCTGCATCTAGTCTCTGTGATGAGAATGAGCCTATTTCATTTGATGAAGCACAAAATTCAGAAAATTGGATGGCTGCTATGCAATCTGAATATGATGCTATAATGAAGAATGGTACTTGGTCTTTATGTGACTTGCCTCCTGGCAAGAAGGCCATTGGCACCAAGTGGGTATACAAGCTGAAGTGTAAACCGGATGGTACAGTTGACAGGTATAAGGCTAGGCTTGTTGCAAAGGGTTATGCACAGGAAAGAGGCATTGATTTTGATGAGACCTTTGCACCTACAGGCCGTATGACTACTGTTCGGAGCATCTTTGCACCAGCAACTCATCATGGTTGGAATGTACATCAGTTGGACATTAAAAAAACATTTTTGAATGGTGACTTGCATGAAGAAGTGTATGTTTTTCAACCCCGTGGCTTTGTACAGAAAGGGCATGAAAACCAGGTGTGCAGGTTAAAAAAGGCATTATATGGTTTAAAGCAAGCACCATGTGCTTGGTATGAGAAGATCATTGTTGTCTATGTTGACGACATGCTTCTCACTGGTCCTATTGAGAAGCATATTGTTGATTTTAAGGCTGATTTGCATGCCTCATTTGAGATGTCTGATTTGGGGCATTTGCATCACTATTTGGGCATTCAATTTATGCAAGTTGATGGTGGAATGGCTTTGTGTGAAATGAAATATATTGACACATTATTGCAGCATTTTGGCCTTGAAAATTGTAAGCCTATTGCCACTCCTATGGAGACAGATTTACGATTGAGTCTTCATGATGCCGGAGATGCATTTGATGCTTTTCTCTATCAGCAGGTTGTTGGATGCTTGATTTACTTATGCATTACTCAGCCAGATATTCAGTTTGTTGTCTCACAGATGAGCAGATTTATGCATTGCCCAGGAGTCAAGCATTGGCAGGCAGTTAAGCGCATCTTTTGCTATTTGAGTGGTACTCGGCTACTTGGGTTGTTTTATCCCAAGGGGGGATCACTACCGGCAGATTTGCATGCTTTTTCTGACTCTGATTGGGCTAGTTGCTATGACACTCGTGTGTCCACTAGTGGCTTTTGCTTCATGCTTGGTAGCTCATGTATATCTTGGTTGAGCAAGAAGCAGCCTACTGTGGCCACTTCCAGTTGTGAGGCTGAGTATAGGGAAGCTTTCACAATGACTGTTGAGTGTGTGTGGCTCAGATGCCTTATGGTTGATTTGGGTGTTGGTCAAACTTCTACCACCACCATCTTTACTGACAGTCAGAGCGCATTGGCAGTTGCAAGGAACCCTATGTTCCATGCTCGCACTAAGCACATTGAGGTGCATTATCACTATGTCAGGGAGAGGTTCTCTGCTGGGGAGATTGCTTGGCATATGTGCCCATGCAGGAGAACATTGCATAACTTTTCACGAAGGCTCTGCCTAGGGAGAAGTTTGAAGCTTTCTGCAAAGCTTTGGGCTTACTTCCTTTTGTGGAGTGATTTCCACATAACTTGGCACTTCCTTATACATGAGTGCTAGCTCCTTGTTCACCGCATCACTCCCAGGGGGGATTTGTTGATATATTTAGGTTGTGATGTGTGTGAACACACTAGGACAGCCAAGGCACTTTTTCCCTCTTTAGGAGGTTTTTTCCCCCGGCTTGTATATACACCTATTGCCCTAATGGGCTACTTATCTTTGTACATTCTCTAGTAATACATTCAGTATTGTGTGTTGTGCTCCAAGCTTCTTCTTCTTCCTTGTGTTGTTCGCGTGCTTTCGTAGACGTCTAACTCCAACAAACACGTCTGAAACTTTGTAAAATTTGCAGCCACACATGACGGAAAATCACCATGATATTCAGCTCACTACTAATGTACATTTTGATGATGTATTGCATGAGAAATTTGTGTCTATCAAGAATGCAAAATTTATGTCAAAAATGGATGCAAAAGACATTGAAAGATATAAATTGAGTGCTCCTTTACTTGGTAGGACAAGATCAAGCTCTCATTATGCATCAAGTGTCTTGCCACTTCTTTTCTTCCTATGTTGATCTCTTTCTTTGCTCATATGTAATTCTATTTGTGCTTCCTCACTCTCTCACACACCCAACACTTTTTTCCCACTTATACATATATATACATCTATACATATGTATACATGCATATATACATACTTCGTATAAAAATCAACATATATACGTAATACATATAATATGCATACATCTTAGGAACTGCCATCGTGCCTCCTTTTGGGTGTCACAAACCACCGAAGTGAACCTTCTTTTGCTTCAGCTCATGGACCCTTGGACAAGCTCGCATGAGCACACAAAGAGAATACGTAAGTTCTCCTCCCAACCAACGTCCGAGATATCTTTTAATCTTCTCATAAGATATTATTTTGAGAGATCCTACTCTCTCCTCTTCTCCTACCTTCCCACTAAGGGAATGCATCTACATGATGCCATGTGGCAAAGCATGCCACCTCCTCTAAGAGGTGTGATCATGCAACACCCATGACATGACATTTCCTTCCCCTTGAAAGCATTTTTTTCCTCGAAAATGTGAATGAAATGTCCATAATGGTAGAAGAAAGTGCTTGGACTCCCTTGAACCCCATGTACTCTATGTACATGGTCATCTCTGTGTGTTGCTTCCCCATATCCTTCCCCTTAAGAAGTATCATATGAGATCATCTCAAAGGTGGGAAACCATCTAAGTGGTGCCCACTATCTCCCATGTACTCTCCACTTCCATACTACCACTCCCATGCCATACAAAATCATCCAAATGACCTAAGTCCATATGATGTATACTCTATGGAGTAATAGTATAAGAAGCAAGTGTAAAGTGCCAAACTTATAAGCTTGACCATACCATAATGGAGATAATAAACCATAGAATCCTCTGAATTATATAATAAAGTCCCATAAAAAGTGATTCCAAACCCAACTAGGACTAGATGATAGATTGCCCTCATACCACTCTAGGTCTTCCTAACCTTAAGTGTAATCATAAGTAATGGTTTAATCTAAACTACCTTCTAAACTATGTGAATCCATCATCTAGCTCATACATAAGAATTTCTTGGTAGTAAAATGCAATCTCTATATTTGATCCACCAATAAATTTTTGGTTCGTCATCCATTTCCTTTGGACTTAGTTCTATTGGAAGAGCATCTATTGGCACTAGTGCAAACTCTAAAATATTCTCTTCCCTATAGTTTGCCATATGAATACAAAAAGCATTCCCTTTGAGATTCAAATAATCTATAAGTACCCATCCTCTTAACTGATGTTTACACATCATACTCATGATGTGACACCAACTAAGAGTTTGGTACCCCAATAGGTTAGATATATCCCTATCTCCCAAAAACCCTAAAGAGAAGATTCATACTCAACTTCCAGTCTCACTAATGTCAATAACTAGATCATCTCATCTAGTCAAGGACCATCACTAGAAATAAACATATCAACTTCTCTTTAGAGTCTCCATGCGAGACTTAATCTAACCATTATGATTAACTGAACTCCCTCTTGTCTTTGATAGAAGAGTGCCACCTCTATCTAGACAATCTAAAAGTGAGAAAGTAGAACTCTCTCTATCTCTCTAATCTCATCTAAGGAAAAGAGCTCTAGTAGTGGAATCTATTCCACTTTCCCTTTCCCTTTGAAAGAGATTCTATTGAATCCAATTACTCTACCAACTATTTCTGACTAAGGGATCTATGCTCTAAGTCATAGAGCTATTGCCATGCCTCTAGCCTTCCTAACCATCACTCGAATCACATAAGCACCCTGTTGATGTTTTCTCATGAAACCCATCTTTGTGATCCCATAAAATTCGTTTCCTTAGTAGTGTAGCAAAAATGCTTCACTACTTACTCAAGTGATGTGTATGAGTGAAACTGGTCACTCTTTGGGTATTCCTCATAATACTCCATAGTCTCCTAATCTTCACTACCTTGGAGATTATCATAAATGTATCTCCCGTGCCTCTATGCAACTTCCTATTACCTATAGGATTGCTTGTGCACTCAGGCCATCCAACAACATAGGTCTTGGCAAGCCCAAAGCATGCACGCCATAAACTCATACATGGACTTCATAGCCTGCAAAGGATTGCTTGTGATGGAATCCCAAAAAACTTTAACCATAAACTCAATGGCACTCGGGCCATCCAACAACATAGGGCTTGGCAAGCCCAAAGCATGAATTCCATAAACTCATACATGGACTTCATAACCTGAAAAAACATAAAAACAAATGCTAGCAACAATCTCTTTGTTGCATAATCATGTAGTTCCTGCAAACAATCAAAAAATGTACTCCTAGCAAGTCGATGCATACTTTTGGAATCAGAAAAAATGATCAACTTTGATGTATGCATTCCATCTTATGCATGTACAAACAGAACATGCCATAACATAAAGTAAAATGCGTGAAAATATAAATCATACATCCTTGAATGGTTTGACATCAGAATTGCATGCATCCAAGTCCTTTTTTATGAGCTTTGAGACCTCTGCACCTTCTTCTTCAAGTCCTAACATAAAATTTGAAGTGTTCGAAAAGATCAGATCACTTCCCAAAACATAAAGCATGGTCAGATGATTACCAAAATAATGCAAATTTACCCAAAAATGCATTTGTAATCCCTCTTTAGACCTACAAAAACTTTTTTAGGACCTGCAAATAATCATAAAATGAAATATATATAATGTTAAAGTGTCTCAAACTGGAATTACTTCAATCGCCTTCTCGGTTTGTAAGATATGGCTCTTGGAAGGTAGTTGCCAAAAACGTTCAGACTTTGCAGACCTGCATAGACTTGCAAAAATACATAATTTCCAAAATTTCTTTTGCTAAACTGAAATAGACCTTGTGCTCTTTGAAAGATGCTGTTGGCAGTATACGGGAAGAAGCAAGTACGAGCATACACGCAGATCTAGCACTAAGGCAACCCTTTATTTTTTCAAAACCCTTACACCATTTAAAAGTGATTCTCATCACTAAAAACCCATGTAAATACCATTTTCACCTTTTTGTAGCTCTATTTTGTACAAGCCGAGGAGTCCTCGAGCTTGAGGAGCCTTAGAAGTAGTTGCCTACTAATTCTCGTATTTTTTAGACCTCGTTTGAGCCCTCAAATAAGCCCTGGAACCTAATTTTTAACTAGGCCGGACACTAGGTCTGGACAGGGCCAAAGCTAATCAAAAACTATAAATAGAGCTAGAGAGCTCATTTTTGGGTGGCTTCTTGTAGTTTTGAGCTTGTATGAGAACTTTGTTGCAATAGAAGTGATTCCATTGTCTTACTCTCTTTGTTCTTGCCGTGTGTGTGCGTGTGTGTGTATGTGTGTGCATGTTAGTGTGCTTCTCACTCACACATTTGTGCCTTCACTTGCTCGAGGTCTTCATACCATCCTCATGTCTTCCCGGATTGACATTAAAGGAGGTGCTACTCATCACTGAGCTACACCAAATTTTGGCACCGTTGCCGGGGAGCGAGCTTTGAGGACGAGTGTGTGATGGTAAGACGTAGAGAGGACGCGTTGGAATGGTAAGTAGTAGGTAAATTTTTTGTTTTCTTCTTCATCTCCATCTCCACCTCCACCTCCTTCTCCACTACATATTCCCTCTTCATTGTCATTTCCCTCATTTGCTTTGTGCGAGTTTGAGAGAGAGCGAGTGTGTGTGCTTGTTTTTGTGTGTTTTTGCATGTTTCTTGTAGGCTTCAGCTTCATCATCATCTCCAGCAAGCTCAGCAGGTACGGATTTCCTCTGCACAGGTCCCGAGGCGTCAAGCTCGAGCTATCGCGACACCTCGAAAACTTCACCCAATCACAATTCTGAGTGCACCACGACACTGCGCAGGCTGAGAGCTCCTAGGATCACTAGATAGAACTAAAAATTTCACCATATCCCGAGCTATCGTGACACCTCGAGGTATCGCGACACCTCAAAGTATCGCGACACACCGGACTATCCTGACACACTGACCCCACGACCTATCGCGACACCTCGGAGTATCACGACATCTCGAACTATCGCGACACCCCGAACTATCGCGACACTCCCAAGTATCGCGAGACCTCGGAGTATCGCGACACCTCGACCTATCACGACACATGGACCCCATGACCTATCGCGACACTTCCACCTATCGCGACACCTCGAACTATCGCGACACCCAGAACTATCGTGACACCCCGAACTATCGCGACACTCCCAAGTATCGCGACACCTCGGAGTATCGCGATACCTCGACCTATCGCGACACACCGACCCCACGACCTATCGCGACACTCCCAAGTATCGCGACACCCCGACCTATCGCGACACTTCCACCTATCGCGACACCTCGACCCGACCTATCGCGATACCCAGGCTTAACGCATAAATTTTTAGGATAACTTGATGGATTAAAATTGGGGTACTTTTGGGCTTAATCTTGGACAGATTGGGAGGATATAAGAGCCTTAGGAGTGGGCAAAAGACCTAGAAACCAGGGAGGAATTTCCTGAACCCTGAGAGCCTGTTTGGACCCCTAAGTGCCTGAATGGTCCTAAGATTGAGGGGGTATAGTGAGTTACTCTAGGGGGGACTGCAAATATTGATGTGTGTCTTTCAATTACTTGTGTAATAGAGCTATGCTGACTGGTGAGCTTTTGCAGGAACATTGTGTGCACTCAAGGCAATCCAAAGCAAGCTAGCAAGGGTGAGTACCAAGCTTGGGAGAAGGCTTCCTAGGCTTGTGCAGCAGTCTGAGCAACCAGAGAATTGAGGTTGGAAGTTCTCTCAACCCTCCTTTGTCAATTCCTAGCCTAGGCTAAGCACGACTTAGGTGTGGTGATTAATTAGGGCTACGATAGGCATGATTCAAGTCCAAGAGAATTAATCAACCAAGTGCAAGCATTAAGTAGGACTTAAGTGCAAAAACCCTAAGGAAAAAAAGTAAACTTGAATCGATCAATTATCAAGTGCGAAATTCACTTAAGTATTCCAGACGCCGAGACATCAGACAAGTTCATAAAAATAATAATCAACTAAAAAGAACAAAGGGATTGGTGCAAAATAACCGGCAACGAGAGTGTACTTGGGATCAAGGGGGTAGAGAAACCAGGCATATGAACCTTAGGTCAGGTAGACACTTAGGCAGAGACAGACAAAGCCTCAGATCTTTTGAAGCTAGTGTCAATCACACTGCGAGGTCTTGGGCCCAGCAGTTGAGTGATTACCCATACACTCCACGATCAGAAACGAGTGATTTTGAAATGTCCTATCACATGGAGAGACCAGTAGGTAGTTCAGGGTTGGCTTATTTAGAAAAGCCAGAAGGACCTTACAAGACTCAATTGGAATACATCAGGACTAATCGTCTAGGTGCTCGCATCTACGAAGATGGCCTGAGAAGATCGGTGGTCCAGATTAAGAACCCCGATCAACCCCATGGACTAGAACACCCAGTAGTCAAGTTTGAGAATGGAGCATACCTAGATAAAGAGGGGAATATATATGTAGTCACCACTCTTCCTGATAGAACAGATGAGTTTGGAAATGTGATTGCGGAGACCGACATGGGTGATATAGAGCAAGGGAATGTAGAGAGAGAGCCAAGAACCCCCCGTGGTAAATCTGTCTTGACTTGAATCATGACTCCAGAATTGATTCCACAGGATAATAAAAGCACAGATTTGCTTTTAAACCGAGAAACTGATGAGGCCTTTTGGAGGTATAAGCCTACCTTGTCTCATGAAGTAGGTGCTCTCACAATCTATGAGTTTAAAGACCCTGATAGCCCAGGCAAAGTAACCTACTTAGACAATACATCAGAGAGGATCTTTGTGGTCACCGAGCATGGCAAACATGCCTACACATGGAAGGGTGAATTTGTTTTTCCCCAACCTCGGACTAATGTGTCATATAGTCTCCAAGGAGCTGGGACCTCCCAAGCTCATGGAGCTCAAAGAGATAGAAGTAGAGACAAACCTGAGGTAAGTTTTGCCAACTCCCTGGGAAGAGAAAGAACGGGAACGGAAAGGAATAGAGTGGAACCTGAGGGACATAGAACCCCATGGAATCAAAGGAATGCTGACGATTTTCCTTTGCCAAGGCCGAGAGAACACACTAGGACCCTGTGACCAACTCAACTGGTGAAGTCCATGAAGAATTACTTCGATGGCACTAGAGACCCTTATGACCATGTGGCAGAATTTTGGCAAGTATTGAAAGCTGAATAGGTAGAGGACCTATTCACACAATATAATGCTTTTGGTCTAACCCTTAGGAACACTGCCCTTACGTGGTTTCAACCACTAAACGAGAGGCATTTCAGAAACATAGACCAGCTCTTAGAGGCATTTATCATTGAGTTTTCTAAGAGTGGAATCAGGCACAACACTTCCTCACTAATTCATAGCTTCAAACAAACACCTCAAGAGACGGTCAGACTAGCTGGAAGAAGATTTAGGCAATACCTGGAGAGATGCCCGATGCCGGAGTTACCCACACCAGCCAAACAAGTGGCCTTATTCTTAGATGGATTGTTGAGCACCAAGCTCAAGTCATATGTGTATCTGAAGGACCCCAGAACGATAGAAGAGTGTGTGCGCATGTGCATAGACATTGAGGACAATCTAAGTGAGGAATTAGAACTATCAAAAATCTATAAGGATTCTGATAGCTCTAGTAGCCTCACATCTGGTCAATCCACATCCATTGAGGAACTTGCAGAGAAGGTAGCTCAAAAACTAGGTGTCTCTAGCAAACAAATTCCGAGATTTGCCCCAGTTAAGCGGTGTTACACTTGTGGCGGTGACCATATGGCAAATGTATGTCCCATTATGGCCCAACCCCAGGCGAATCCTAGTAGCCAGTATTGCATCATAGAGCGCAGGTACACCAACCACACTGCACAAGACTGCCCATGTAACAAACAAACTATTAGGCGAAATTACCCTCAGCCATATCCACAACAGGGTAGATACCAGAATCAGTACCCACCACAACAATACAACAGACCACAGCAAACTTATCAGCCACCTTATCAAGGGTAGCAGAGACCTCAACCAGTCCTAGTGCAGCAACTCCCTGCTCCAACCAATGTGATCCCAGTGAAATATGCATCTGCTGAAGAAAATCCGAACAGAGCCATAGTCCCAGTCACCCCATTGCTATCAGACAGTGATCCAAGTGACCATAGTTTTGACTCCACACATATTGATAGCCCACAGGCTGACTACATGCAGTCACCCGAGCATAACGATTCATACTATTATGAGGACCCAAGTGAAAATAGTGGGGAGCCTAAGTATGCTAATGTCATGTATACAAACCCCAACTCTAGACCTCAACCTAGGCAGGTACGACCCCCATTTCCTAGAGGACCATGCTTCAGATGTCAGGGAGATCACCTTATACGGGATTGTCCATTGCCTACCCCTACACAACCTCAACCAGTAACAATTCAGGGTTTCTATCAAGACTGCGGGAAAGAGCATCTCCTACGAGATTGCCCAAAGAACCCTAATAACATGCCTAAAATCACTCCTATCAATGTTGTTGGGTTAGTTCTAGACTCCACAGGGAGTGTGACTTCCACTGCACCTGTGCAAGTGATCACAAGAGCCCAAGCACTACAACAGAAGCAAGGTGTTGGTCAGGAAAAGAGCCCCGAGGTGAGTGAAACAGAGAGCATAACCAAAAAGAGGACTAG
The DNA here is from genome assembly GCA_020310875.1 of Ceratopteris richardii. NCBI lineage: Eukaryota > Viridiplantae > Streptophyta > Polypodiopsida > Polypodiales > Pteridaceae > Ceratopteris > Ceratopteris richardii. The sequence continues at coordinate 34,724,967 of CM035443.1, read as the reverse complement.
AGCCTGGAAGGATAGTCGTGAAAGAATGAAAAGGCAATGGGCAAAAAGATGAGCGAACTTGAAGAAATCTTGAGAGAAACCAAAGCAAAGATAAGTGAACTCGCATCTCAAAACCACTCTCACACCACCCCTCCACCACCTCTCCCTTTACCTGCCAATCCATCTTCTTCCATTCCCCAACCTTTCCATACACCACCCTTAACCCACCCACCACCCAGAGTATGATCCGTCCTAGCCGATCCCACTCCGGAGGACCTTAATATGATGCTTAAAGCTTATCAGGCCAGAATCCAAGAAGGGCCAAACGTAACTGATCATGAAAAGTGTTACCCTAGAGCAGAACTAGAGCTAGAACAAACCAAAATTTGTGCTAAGATGGTGGAATTGGCTCAGACCATGTTTGAAGCCAGTCGCCTATTTAACATCTCTAGTTCAGCTAAGAAGCAGTTACACTTTGATGGACTGCTAGAACGAATAGAGAGGCTAATTGCACAATCAGAAAAGGGACCCGCCTCTCAAAATAAGGGCAAGGCAAGTGAGAACGTGAGCCTACCTTCCCAGGAAGCCTACGTGCCTAACTCTACGGAGCCAGACACATCATCTTCTATGAATCGGTTCACACCAGAATTCCTACGAGAGATTCAAGAAGACAAATGGGCTAAGGAAAGTGAAGTCCCTCCTCCCATTGAACTTGTGGATGATGCTCACGATCAATTCCCACAGGACATCCCATCCATTTATGAGGAGCAGGAGAGCACCCACTCTCAAGAGAGATTAGACTTTGAGTCTAATTCTCTACAAGAATTACCACATTTCACAGGCCCATGGGAAACCAAGTCTACTTGTCTGAGAGCGCCCATAGTCATGATAAGAAATGAATATTCTATCATACCTAGGAATACAGAGGTAGTAAAGAACACTAAAGTGCAGTGCAATCTCACTTTAGAAGAGCTTCTCAAAGTTAAGCCAGAAGTGTGGAAACATGTAGCCAAACAAGTGCCAGACATAGCAAAATCGCGCTCCCAAGTAGGATCTCATAGAACAGTGCCTGAAATACCATTGGATAAGATAGGAGACATGAGTGAAGGAGAAGAAGGAAATACCTATCTCCCAGTTACTCATCAGGGTTACACAACCAAGGCGATTTTGGACTCAGGTGCAGGAGTTGCAATTGCTACAACTTCCCTATGGAAGCGATGGGGCAAGCCAGCACTCCGACCAACGAGAATGAAATTGCAGATGGCTGATGGTCATATTGAAAGGCCCTTAGGATTGCTAGAAGGAATAACTCTCACCACATGTGGGGTTGAGTTTGAGCATACTTTTGCTATATGCGACTTTAGCAAAAACCAAGCCTACGAGATGATTTTGGGAAGGCCGTTTATGCGGCAATTGCAAGTAGTCTAGGATTGGAGAACCAATTCCTTGTATTTGCAACATCTAGGTGTTACAACCAAAGTCAATCTTAAGGATTACTCTCATAGAGACGTACTGCCTATTCAATGGAATCCCATCCATAGAGCTAAAGATGATACGGAATCTGTGCATTCCATAGGATCAGGATCCTCATGGATGCAGGAAGACACCCACTTATGGATGTGCAAAGTGGCAGTAGAAGAAGAGAAAAGAGAAAAAGCCAGAGAGGTAGGTGCAAAAGAAACACATAGATCAATTCAAGACCCAGCCTATGCACCTGTAGTGTTTCCTGATGAAGAATTTGAACCCCACGGTTGGGCAGAAATCTTAGCAACAATGGATGTAGCCATCAATGAAGAACAATGGACACCTCACTGTGATGAAGATGGCTATGACATTTCAGTCTTCTCCATAGAGCCAATTATGGGAGAGGCAGTGCTAGAAGAATGCGAACCTAGCCCTGATGCATTTGAGGATGCGAGTGACTCCGATCTAGAGTCAATCATTATGGACCCACCTTTTGCATCAGATGAAGAATATTTCTATGAAGTAGAATTTCAACCCCAGAGGCACGGAGAGCTTACAAATGATGTAAGGCTAGCCACACATGTAACCCCTAAGGAAGAAGGAAAGAAAAGGAAGAAGAAAGAAGTCACACCTGAAGAGGAAGAATCTTTGTTTGAGGTCCCGGAAAATTTTTAAGAAGTATGAGATAGATGACAGGAGAGTCATGATTAGAATGCCTAAACGAGAGGCACAATCGGGGGAGGCCTATGATAACAAAGAAACCACCAAGAAAATAGTAGTAGCCATAGAAGAAGGGGAAGAGAGATGCACGTACATAGGCCATGACCTGGCAGAAGAGGAAGAACAAGAGCTAATAGCCTTGCTAAGAGAATACAGAGATGTATTCGCTTGGAGTTACAAGGATTTGAAAGGAGTGGACCCGGACATATGCTCACACACTATTCCCATGACCTCAGATGCCAGACCCTCTAAGCAGAAGCCCTACACATACAATGACAACTATGGCGCCAAGATTAAAGAGGAGATAGACCGCTTGATGGAAGCTGGATTTATCTATGAAATTGAGCACACTGAATGGGTATCCCCCATTGTAGTGGTGCCCAAAAAGAACGGCAAATTACGAGTTTGCATTAACTTGAAGAAGGTTAACGCAGCCACTATCAGAGATAATTATCCGCTTCCTATCACTGAGCATCTATTAGAAAGGGTAGCAGGCAAGGAAGTGTACAGCTTCCTAGATGGGTTCTCTGGCTACAATCAAGTGGCCATTGCACCAGAAGATCAGCATAAAACGGCTTTTGCCACAGAGTGGGGCATATTCGCTTTTAGAGTAATGCCATTCAGGCTCACCAATGCTCCCGCAACCTTTCAAAGATTGATGTGCCACGTGTTTAAAGAGTTCTTGAGGAAGAATTTGGAAGTCTATGTTGACGATCTTTGCGCTCATTCCAACATTAGACAGACCCATATACCTGAACTCAGACAAATCTTTGATAAATGCAGAGAATATCAAGTCTTCTTGAACCCAGAAAAGTGTGTTTTCATGGTCAGGCAAGGCAAAATTCTAGGACACATAGTGTCTAAGAACGGCATATCCACTGACGAAAAGAAAGTGAGAGCCATCGCAGAACCACCTAGGCCAAAGAACGTCAAGGAAGTACAGGCTTTCATGGGGCATTGTGGTTACTACCGCCGGTTTATACACATGTATGCCATCATAGCAAAGCCTCTGTATGGACTTTTGACTAACTTTGAGTGGACTGACGAATGTGAGAATTCCTTCAATGAGCTTAAAGGAAGATTGTGTTCAGCACCAATCGTGACCACACCGGATTGGAATAAGCCATTCCATGTCCACGTGGATGCATCCAATTATGCTATTGGGTGTGTACTTGCTCAACCTACCGATGAAGGTAATATGGATCTTCCAATTGCCTATGCTAGTAGACAGTTGAATGCAGCTGAACGAAATTATACCACTACGGAGAGAGAAGGACTAGGCATGGTATATGCAGTTAAAAAGTTTAGACATTATTTGCTTGCAAATAAGTTCAAATTTTTTACTGATCACCAAGCTCTACTGTACCTGGTAAACAAGCCATGTAATACGGGCAGATTAGTAAGATGGTTTCTCTTACTAATGGAGTATGACTTTGAGGTAGTAGTGAGGAAAGGCAGAACTCACCTGAGAGCAGATCATCTCTCAAGGCTCACATCAGGAGAAGCCCCACAAGGAGTGTCAGATGACTTACCTGATGCTTACTTGTTTAACTTGGAAGTTGTACCGCAGTGGGCTAAGCCATTAGTGCCAGTATTAACCTACGGGCCTAACCACTCAGTAATGGCCACACAGGATAGAGAGGTAGTAAAAGCCCAAAAGTATCACATCATGGCAGGAAGTATGTACAAGCACACGGATCAAGGGATCTTGGCTTGTTGTGTGGAAGAGGACGAGCACGCGAAGTGGTTGCAATTAGCACATGTAGGTGCATTAGAGCAACACTACTCAAAACAACGAACCCTACAAACATTGAGGAGACTTGGAGTGTACTGGCCAACTATGGAAGCAGACGTCCATAGAATGTGCAAGGAATGCCCAATTTGTCGCACTAAGCCACCAGTGGAACATGCCACCCTTTATCGCGTGTCTCTAGTGCCAGATTGGAGCGAGCCACTAGTGGCGTTTCTGAGGACGAAAACATTCCCTCAAGATATGACCTTGATGAGACAAAGAAGTCTAGAACAAGTGGCCCTAGATTACTCACTCATTGGTGATAATCTATACAAGCGCGGAAAAGATGGTTACCTAAGACTATGTGTTCATGAGAGTGAATATCTAAAGATCTTGGAAACTGCTCACCAGGGTGTAGCAGGAGGACACTTTGGTCCAGATAGGGTGATCAAAGCAATTCTATTTGCAGGCTTCTGGTGGCCCACCCTTCACATGGATGCACATACCTATGTGAAGAGGTGTGAAATTTGTCAGCAAACCCAGTATCCTATACGCAAAGATGAGATGCCACTGAAGCCTATGATGGGTGGACGTGCATTCTCTAAGTGGGGAATAGACTTTGTAGGTCCTATTAATCCCCCAGCTAAGGGCTCACATGCTGAGTATATCATCGTGGCCACAGACTATCTAACCAAGTGGGTAGAAGTGAAAGCCACTACAAAAAATGATGCTCAAACAACAGCAAAGTTCTTATTTGAAAATGTGTTCACGAGGTACGGATTGCCAATAGAGTTGGTGAGTGATAGAGGCACACACTTCTTGAATGAAGTCATAGAAAACCTTCTCCAAGAATTCTTGGTAGTACATAAGAAGTCTTCCCCCTATCACCCTCAAGCTAATGGCCAGGCTGAGAGTACAAATAAGATCTTGTGCAATGTACTGACGAAATTAGTGAACAATAAACGCTCTGATTGGGACAAACAACCACACCATGCTGTTTGGGCATACCGAGTGGCCTATAAAACAGTACTCCAAGCCACACCCTTTCAGATGGTGTTTGGTCAGAATGCGGTGCTACCCTTGGACTTTTTGATACCTACATTGAAGGTAGCACAAGAGCATGACTGGACAGGCCATGAACTCTCCTCTCGAATCTTTGATCTTGAACGTCTAGGCGAGACACGATTGAGAGCTGCAACAAGAATATACGTAGCGAAGAAGAGGCAAAAGGCATATTTTGATACACATGTGAAGGATAAAGGCTTGAAAGTAGGAGACCTAGTCCTAGTATACACATTGAAGCAACATGCACGAAAATTAGAGAAAAGAGGCTATGGACCAATGATTATCAATAGAATCTCCACAAGTGGAGTAGTTCAACTAGCCACTCTAGAGGGTGATATTCTCCCTAGCTACATAAGCGGATGTAGAGTCAAGTTATACCAAGAACCCTTGACTAAAGAGATGTTAACTCGGCTCAACACTGCCAAGAAACGTAAAGAGGAGGAAAAACGAATTCGAGAAGAAGCACAGGCAGAGGCCTTAGAGCACATCCGACGAATGAAATTGAGGAGGCAAGGGAGAGATCAGCCTATGATTGGCACTCAAGAGTCTCCAGGCTATCACATGGCCATGTGTGAGGCTTCAGGTGAACGTACCCATAGGATAGTGGATCGATGACCTTTTGTGACCCTAGAAATAGGACAAAGAGACAGCACAACAAACGTGAGAGCTTTAATTGATTCAGGCGCAGCCACAAGTGCAGTTCGGCTTTCTTATTGCCAGCAGCTGCAATTGGAGGTAAAACCCCTAGAAGCATATCTGATAGGATTAGGAGGTGTTGAAACCCCTTGCATGGGAGAGGTGGAACTTCCCCTGTACATACAAGAGGTCCTCATGCCAGCAAAAGTGCTAGTATGTGAAGACGAAGATCTTACCGAACCTCTGGTATTGGGCCAAGACTGGATCTACGATCACGCAGTCAACCTCAACCTAAGAAGTGGACTTCTTCAGGCTTGGGTAGGCCAAAGCCGTCTTACGATTGAATTAGAAAATCAAGCACTCAAACCAATAGAACAGGCACCAACTCCTGGTCCCTCCAGGAATCCACATAAAGATAATGATGCTGTTCTTGTCCAAACTTCTATGGTGCAGAGGATTGTCAATTTTACCGAAGGTACAGGAGCCAATAAGGAGTTCCCAGCTGATCCAAAGAAGATTCTAAACAGGCAGACCGAACATCACTCGACACGAAGGAGGCCGCTGATCAAGAGGCAGGAGCGCCAACCTGTGCAACACGGAGTACCTCGTGGCATGAAGCAGATCTGGATACGCAAGGATGGAAAACCCACAACTTTAATAGCAGACTCTCGAGGAGGCCACAAACAAGCCACATCATCACGGACACAAGTGAAGGAGTCCCCTAGACAACCTCCTAGGCACACCACGTCTATTTGGGTCCCTAAGCGGTCAATGAAGGCTAGCCCCAATGCTAGACACATATGGGTGCCCAAGGCCTGTTTACGAGCCCAAATAGCTCCAACTCTAGTTATTGGCATAATTCAACACTCACATGTCCTCTCGACTAACAACACAGGAACTCTACCTAAAGACCACCCTAACCCACACTCAACCAAATCGAGAAATGTCTGGAAATGGGTGCCCAAAAGGCCCCAACTCCATCACACTCTAGTTCATAAATCTCTACCTGTCTTTAGCTCTAAGAGCTACGAACCCTCTAGCAAAGTTTGGAGACTTAAACCATGTATCAAACCCCCAGACCCAATTTTTGTAAATCCATCCTCTCTGACATAGGTGCATTCTGAGTCCATTGCATAACCAAAGTAGGCATCTAGGATGATACTGACCTCTAAGCACCACTCACATCTATCACAAGCACTTCACCTCTGACCACTAACCTTCGGGATTGTCATGTTAGTATTGTGAAGGGAACACCATTACATCCTGTTTCCTATGCAACACTAATGTGCCTTTCTTCTTCTAGCAGATAAGCACCCGATTCCCATGGCAGCAGCAGCAGGCACGAGTTCTCAGGCAGGCACCAGCACTCAAATCAATTGGGATATCATGCCTGTGGAGGTTCCACTGACAGCTAGGCCGGAGGAGCTTTTGAACGTAAGAAGAATTCCCATTCCGGATCCACCAAGTGGCCTAACAAAAAGAGTAAAGGGGCATTCTCATTGGTTCAATGAGATGCCAGGGGATTTAGGAGACGCAGATCATATCTGGGAATCCAAGATGGAATGTGGAGGAGTGTGGTGGACCTTTCAGTTCTTCTCACGAGAATTTGAAGCATTGCAAAATGCAGCTCCTCTTCAGGATATTTGGCAGAAAGCGGGATTGCAAGATTACTTTAGTGCAGCCTTGCCTAGACCGGATTTTCTTAGGTGCTACTACTTGATAGCCACACTGAAGCCGACAGGGGATAAAGATCATTCAGGCACATTCTAGGTGCCCTCCCTATCAAACCAGGAGGAAATGAAGAAGTTTGAGTTGAATGTTACTTTAATCAGGGAAGCTCTTCAGATGTATGGCACCCACGTTCCCTCTGATAGAGATCCCTTGATACCAGAGTTAATGAAGAGCAACAGAATCAAGAAGTTGAAAGAAATGTGTGCCCTCACCCCTAACATCGCCATACCCCTGCGAATGTGCCTTCAACACTTCGCATTTCCAGCTCAAGACCGTTTTACCCAACCTCACAAGAAAATATGGTATGGATTATATCTAGCAGAGACAGGAAGCTTGCCAATTAAGATGCCTGTATGGATTCTGGACCAATTGTATGAAGCAGGCAAGCGGGGTGTGCGGAAGCATACGTTACATGGCTGTTGTGCGATCACCAGAATTATTTATAGATGTCTTGCATATGACGTGCCAATAGCCAGGGCCCTTAAATACTCACAACTGGAGTTTTTCAAGGGGCGGAAGTCAGGGAATCAACCAGCAAAACGAATGCGTGGATCACTCTCCCAGGTCATGATCCCTCACGAGGCCACAGCCGAAGCTCCCCCTAGAGAAGAAGCCCATGTGGCACCTTTCACGGTACATCTCCAAGGAACTCAATCAGGGGGTGTGGTACAACCCACTCCATCTGCCCCTCCACTACCTACCGATGCCGAGTTTGCATCTATGGCCACCTTAACTGAGGATCCCAATTTTGATTTTGAAAGATTCCTGCAGACGGCCCACTTATCTGATAGTGAAGTTTTTTCTGACAATGCCGATCCGGGATCATCATTCCAAGGAGAACAGCCACAGGGCGAGACAAGCAGGGTACATTGGGAAGAAGAGGCACAACATCCTCATGGTCCAAGCACACAAAATCAGGAAGAAGAACGGGGGAATGAACCAGAGGAGAGTGAAGAGGAGGCCCCTGCCTACCCGGCACAACTCAAACAGCTATACAAGACAATCAAGCAGGTACAGAGAAGACATAAGATGACAGAAGAGGCGAATCGAGCTCTAGTGAACCAAATGCTTCAAGCCGAGAATGTAGACTCACATTTTGTTGAATCATTGAATCTATTGGCGGACACATGTGGGATCGGGGAAGCATTGAGGACAATGGTCTATCGGGAGAACCCTACCTATGATCAACGAAGGATTGATACACGGCCACGGCGTGGAAAAATGATTCAAATGGAAGTCTCTATTGCCTTGCCTAACACAATTTCAGAGGATGTTCACATGACTAGCCCAAGTCCCACTGACGAACAAGATGTAAATACACAGGTACCATCTCCACCGTCACCTTCCATTCAACCCTCAGAACCCTTCTCCACTAGTCTTTCAAAACAACCGACATCCACCCAACATGAAACCATTGTACACACCTCCAGTTTTACGTCCTTCCCTTTACCCACATCCATCACTTCCGCCCAAATTTTTGAACCTCACACCGGTCATCCTGCCACCGGTCAAACCATAATAAGTCACCCTTCCTATCTCCCCGCCCTTGGACAACCACTTGCCACTAGCCAGACCTTATCCCATCCTTTTCCATTCACCCACACATTTCCCCTCTCCCAAACCCTATCCACCACTTCCCTTGTAACTGCCTCACGCTCAACCCAAGTCACACAACCGTCATTCTGGACAAACCTTGTAAATATACTCCAACAGGTTGAGAACTATAATAAAAAGTCCCTTTCCCAACCCCACTCCCCCACATTCACTGCCACCACTAACACACCACCTACCGTTCCCGTGTTCACAATTCACACTTCACACACTATCACATCCGATCCCATGGATATTTCACCATCCACAGAAGCACCCACCACCACGTCTGTTCCACCATCATCACATTTCACTTCACTCATAGGCACATCATCCACTTTTCCCTTTCCCACCTCCCGACCCTTTGCATGTTCCACCTCTAGCCATGCATCCACATCATTTAGTAATGCACTGGACACCATGGTTGAAGCGGCCACTCAACTTAAGCAAGAATATAAGCTATTAGAAGAAAATAACACAGAGCTGTGCAATCTCTCGGCTCAACTCCAGGCACGAGTCGATGCCTTGGAACTAGGTAATACAACACTACAACACCAAGTGACTGCCCTCCAACGATCGAATACAGAACTCGAAGCTAAGTATGTAGAGACAGGTAAAGCTATGGAAGAACAACTCAGAGAACAATTGGGCCGCAATGCTAGATTACAAAGAAATATGACTCTACTGTGCCACCATCTAGCAGCGGCTCAAGAAGAGAACTGAAGGCTACAACAACAAAACCAGGAGAACCTAGAAGCGGCCATGGAAAACACCCCGGGAGCACCTATAGACCCTACAAAATTCCAGGTTGTACCCTCAGAGTATATTCAACATGTTTTAGATGGTTATGCGACCCTTTTGGAAGCCCATGATCAGTTGGCAGACCAGATAAAGGAACTACAAGGATCCAAAGTACCGACAACACACCCACCCACACCTAAAGAGACGGTCGATGCCGCTACTTCGCCAGAACCTGAACCTTCAACCAACAGTGAGGTACTTGAGCTACGGCAACAGATTGCAGAATTGAAAATCAAGTTGTTACAATATGAACGACCTCCTTCCCCACCTGAGCAACCCATAGAAGAAGAAGCAGTTATTATCCCAGTGGAGGAAACATTTGAAGAGAACTATGAGCCTCAACTTTTCCAGGAGGCACAATCACGGAGGAGGGACAGGACACTTATGAGGAACCCCCATCGGCATGGATGAAACAGGTAGAAGAAATGGGGTAGACTCATGAAGAACGTATCTCCTACCAGATGTTGGCCATGAAGACCATTGAAGAAACCATACTTCAATCAGAATACTTCAGACATCTGGCCCCTAGAAGACTAATAACTAACTCAGAATTACAATATAAGCCATACTTTGTACTGTTGGCAGACTACAATGCTGAGATCAAACGTAAGACCAACAAGTACCCTACTTTCGCAACACAATTTGAACCTGAGGACATTCCAGAGGAGGCGCGCAAAGGGAAAATACACCAACCCATCTGGAGGCAAAAGCTATTGGAAACCTATCCCGAGATGCTACGGACATGGGACCACGCACCCATGCATTTGAAGTATAACAATTGCTATGGACCAGTGCAACGGAGAAGAACATGGAAGTCATTTGCCATCAAAGTCAAGAACAACGCCAATTGCAAAGAATGGCTCAATTACCTTGCCATTGCACCCCCAAGCGGCACGCCTACTGTAGCCTACATGATGGCTACCATCAGACATTGGCTTCCACGCCTCCACCCCATGCCAGATGTGGCTGCCCAGATTGTGCTCAAGATCTTCGATATGATGCAGGTTGTGCTCAAAACTTTTCGCAATGTATGTCATATTCAACCTCCGATTCCCGAGTTTGTTAATGGTAATTACGACCTGCTATATGATATGAGCACCACCCCGAGCATACGAGTTGCTTATGCATGGCACGCATGCATCAGATATCTCCCTGCCTACTACAAGCAAACTTTCGATGAAATGTTCACCACGGGGTTCTGGGAAGCACACTCAGAGGTGTTCGCGCCACGGCCCACCCATTTGTTACACCTCTTTGCATGCGAACAAACGATGCACTCAGAACTCTACACAACGCCACAGCCAGACATACCGGGCCCAGTCAATTGGGATACCCTACAGAGAGTCCTGATCCGAGGGCTGCGAATCAAAGAACATGATGTGGGAGCTGACATTCTCCAGGACTATATTGATCAACCCGCAGATCAAAGGTCTGTCAGAGGCGATAGACGCTAGGGGGGGGAGAGTGTTGGTAGTATACGGGAAGAAGCAAGTACGAGCATACACGCAGATCTAGCACTAAGGCAACCCTTTATTTTTTCAAAACCCTTACACCATTTAAAAGTGATTCTCATCACTAAAAACCCCTGTAAATACCATTTTCACCTTTTTGTAGCTCCATTTTGTACAAGCCGAGGAGTCCTCGAGCTTGAGGAGCCTTAGAAGTAGTTGCCTACTAATTCTCGTATTTTTTAGACCTCGTTTGAGCCCTCAAATAAGCCCTGGAACCTAATTTTTAACTAGGCCGGACACTAGGTCTGGACAGGGCCAAAGCTAGTCAAAAACTATAAATAGAGCTAGAGAGCTCATTTTTGGGTGGCTTCTTGTAGTTTTGAGCTTGTATGAGAACTTTGTTGCAATAGAAGTGATTCCATTGTCTTACTCTCTTTGTTCTTGCCGTGTGTGTGCGTGTGTGTATGTGTGTGCATGTTAGTGTGCTTCTCACTCACACATTTGTGCCTTCACTTGCTCGAGGTCTTCATACCATCCTCATGTCTTCCCGGATTGACATTAAAGGAGGTGCTACTCATCACTGAGCTACAGATGCGTACCATGTCTAATTTGGAGTTTTCTAGCCCAAGATATGGCCTTTCCAAGTGTGACATGCCAAACTAGTGGACTGTTGGAGGGGCTGGAAAAAGTGTGAAAATGTGATTTTTGGAGTTCCCAAAAGCATTCTTCCATCAAGCAAATCCCAGAATTATCTCCATAACATCAGAGATAGTATATGAAGATGCTTGAAACTATTTTCACCTTTCGAAATCCTCCCTTTATGCATGCTAATTGGCTCCCCAAAAGAGGCCTAAATCAAGATTTTTACTCTTGAAAAAGTGAGATGGGAGATTTTAGCAAGCTTTTAATCCACTCCTAATGTGGATTTTCTCTTCTCCATGGTAATACATACACCCTAATTCATGTATGTATGCACTTATCCATGGGAAGTCTCTAAAATTATCTCTTTTCTTACTCTTAAAAGTGGAGTTTGAGAAAAAATTGACATCTGAAATCCAAAAAGTGTGGAAAGGGGGTAAATTCCTCCTTAACTTATTATTTTAATGAATATAATGATTCCATTATGAATTCCATATGCCATATTCTCAGTATATATACTTTTTCCATCCATCCATTGCTAGTGCATCTCTTTTTCCCTCTTCCAAAAATGGAATTTCTTGAATTGAGGTGCTGAATTTTTTTTCTCGATAGTGATGGAAGGGAGTTTTGTGGAAATTCAAACTCCCATCATACTGATCTATTTTTTGGATTTCTTAATCTTATATGGAAGTAAATACACTAGACTTTAAGTATGCATGGTTTTTCCTACCAAAATACGTAAAATCCTCCTTCTTTTTCCTTTCCCAAAATGGCTACTAGTTAGTACAAGCCCTGAAATTTATGTTAAAAAATCATGAAACATAGCTATTTTGGGGATACTTAAGCTTGGCCTTCTTGTATTTTGAAGGTTATCCTTGACTCCAGATGAGAGTATATACCTCATACTCTCCATACATCTGATTTCCCTCCAAGATCTTCGCCCCCTAATGCTTTATTATCATTCTCAAAAAATAAAAATTCCTACAAAAATTCAAAAACACTCAAACCTGAAAGTTGAAGGCATAAATCCTTGCCGAAACCTCAAGGAAGAATGCAACGATCCATTTTCCTTTGCATATGATTACGTCTCCCAATGGCTTTTGTTATGAAATAAACATTTCCTACCAAGAATCAAACTACCAAGGCCACACTTCTAAGAGAGAGCGTGTATCCACCCATCCAACTCCACCCATATATATACCTCTAGGCCAAGGGGGTGCATGTCCTTGGGTTTGGCCAAGTGTCTAGCCAAGTGACCCTCATGTGGACACTTTCCCAAGGGTGATCACATGCCTTCTAATTTCCCAAGGTCTATCACATGCCTTCTAAATCAAATGAGGATTCTTCTCTCACATACACACCAGGTGGCTCCTAGAGAAGCTTCAATACTAAGGTTTCCACACCTTAGGATAAACCAAGCCTAAGGTTCCAACCATTCAATTGGAAGCTCATATGAATAAATACCCCAAGGGTTAAAACCAAGGGTTTCACCCAAAGGTTCATGAGATAAGATCAAGTCTTTTCTCCTTTAGATCCCTTTTTCAATGATATTTACCCATGGGATTTAATTGGTATCTTTAACTCATACCTTCATGAGTTTATCTCCTTGCTTAAGTCTTCAACATCATGTCTATTTTTTTCTTTGAACCTTTACCTGTTCTTCTTTTAGTGATCAACAATTATATGTCATCACTTCGACTTAAGCAAATTGTCATGCTTATTGATCCAAACTTTGGATCCATCTTTATCCATTCTCAAATACCCTATTCTAGATATGTTTCAAGTCTTTGGCTAGCTTACCTTAGTTTACTTGTCAAATTGGAATTCTTCAATGAATTCCCTTCTTGCATATCTATTTCTTACTTTGTTTGATATTTAACTCAAACACACGGAGGTACTTGTTACCTGATAACAAATGTACTCCTTAACTTTTCTATGAAAGGGTTAAGGAATGCATCTTTTCCTTAGAAATATCATATTAATGATACCTTTCTTCCCCCCTTTAAAGAGTTTTTGTCCTCGAAAACGTTAGGAAATTGATGTCATTTAATTTCCTATCCAAATTGGAATCTTACAACCCTTTAGTTTTCCTTTTCTCCAAAAGTATACTCCTAGAGAAACTCTTGTAAAGTTCTAAGTGGATCATACCTCATGTTAATAAAGGGAGAAAATTATAGGGGAAGAAATGAACACTTTGAAAGGGTAAAATAGTTCTACCATTTTTTATCTAACATCTCATTTTAAGACATCATCTTCCTCCTTTTAGTGTGATCATTTCTTCATGATTATGAAAGATTAACCCATGAATGTGCATAGCGTTTCACGTAAACTTCTAGTTTCTCTCTTGAATTCAAAATTCTTATTATTTACTAAATAAGAAGAGAAACATTGCTTGGTTTGTAGCCCAATTCCTTGGCATTGTTGATATGCCTTGGGTATTTATGGAACTTGAGATTCCATAAGTAAGACTCAAAAGCTTAAAGTTTCTCTATGTTTGTTAAATTTTGTTGGCTTTTAGATTAATCTTTTATCATTTTGACTTCACATAAAGAAGTCATTTCCTAGTTTAAACCTCGAAGTTATTGAACTTACTTCTCTCTCATGTCCCATCAACCCTTGTATATATGATTGAATCTTTGTATACATAATGTATGGCAAGAATAGATACATCTTTACTTGAACATGTTAAGCATGCATAAGGTTCATGTACTGAACCCCTCCTTACAACATGCATGGAATTCGCATTTAGAACTCCATTAAATGCATAAGTACATGTTTGTGGTTACCATTCATGTTCATCTCATGCAATAATGAACATTCTGTGTGCATTTTCTAACAATCTTTAGGTGGAAAAGCCTTTTGTCATTCAATTATGCCTCTAATTCTTCACACACATTATCAAACTTATGCATCTTTCCAAATGCATATGGACCATCATTTTCATTTAAAATGCATCTCTATATGCATTACTTTTAGCATGGCCAAAGAGGCAAAAATGGAAATGGAAATGGTACATACCTTCATTTTTGCTACATCCATCCTTTGATTCCATGACGGAGGAAGCTTTTCTATTTGGATACTTCAAACTTGAGGTTTCATGGTTGGATCATCATATCTTCTCAAAAGTCCTTTTTCCTCCATTAGGCATTTTACATACTTACTTTATGCCCGAAGTATGCATCTAAATGCTTTACTCATGTAGGGTGATCCGATTAAAAAACAACACCAAAGAAATTTCATTTTTACTTCCCCAAACACAATCGAAGAATTTCTCTTGAAAACTCCACATGATGCTTAATGCATCTAAAATTCTCATGCTTTCTCTTAATGATGTAGTGGGTCACCTATCAACTTCTGCTATGGAGAGTAGAGGTCAATGATGCTTGAATTACAAGTCAATTGAAGCTTCAGAATCATACAACAAGTTTGCTTCTATGAAGAGAAGAATTTTTATCTTAAAAATATATTATGCAATAGACATCTCTACTATATACTTTATGAAAACATACACCTTCTTGTTGGTGTCATACGAGTATACAACATATGACATTGCATTAATGGAAACTCGCTAATCCATGATAATAAAAGTACTTCATGGATTACAAAGCATGCATCCTATGCATTAGATGATGTATCAAATGCATGATGCTAGTGAAAGACGAAAGAAAAAAGACAAAAAAATACTTAGCTTCAGAAGCTATCCTTTGTCAAAGTTGAGGTAAACAAAAACCACACTTTCTTCAAGTTCCATGGTCTCTCTTGGAATGACTAGATCCAATCTTTTTTTTTTAATCTCCTTGTGAAAGCGTCTTCAATCCTCTCTGTCGGGGGCTAATATTAACACAACATTGAGTCTGAGGAAGAACTCACGAAGAAGAGAAAGAAGTAAAAATGACGTCAGATGGGCCCCCGAAATCCCATGTAGGAGGACAATCCTAAGAATGAGTTCTATAAGAAGAAAAGACACACAAATGGTTTCTCAAACCAAAATGAGGGCACTCGTGAGCTGCTACACCTCATAGGCTACTGATTGAAGGGCCTTTATTTGATGATAGAATGTGGGTAGGTGGGCGCACGTCTCAGACTTATGGGTCCATAGCTTGATGGCCTCTCCTCCATAGGAGAGGGTCATGCGGAGACACTTTTGCAACCTTCCCAACGGGTTAACAGATTCTCACGATAGCCCCAGTCTTCGAACGTCTGTCCACGATAGAAGATAAATAGCACGCCCGCATGTAAAAGGAGAATGAAGCCTGAAACCAAGAAGAAGCCTAGCTCTGATACCAATGTTGTGAAATAAACATTTCCTACCAAGAATCAAACTAACAATGCCACACCTCTAAGAGAGAGCACGTATCCACCCATCCAACTCCACACATAAATATACCTCTAGGCCAAGGGGGTGCATGTCCTTGGGTTTGGCCAAGTGTCCAGCCAAGTGGCCCTTATGTGGACACTTTCCCAAGGGTGATCACATGCCTTCTAATTTCCCCACTTCTATCACATGCCGTCTAAATCAAATGAGGATTCTTCTCTCACGTACACACAAGGTAGCTCCTAGAGAAGCTTCTCCCAAGACTAAGGTTTCCACGACTTAGGATAAACCAAGCCTAAGGTTCCAACCATTCAATTGGAAGCTCATATGAATAAATACCCCAAGGGTTAAAACCAAGGGTTTCACCCAAAGGTTCAAGGCATGTTCCAAGGGTAATTCAAGGGCTAGACCAAGGCAAACATACATCATATTCTAACCTTTAGAATCCATATGTTTAACCTTCTGAACCCATGAATTATACAACAACTTTGGATCCATCAAACCTTCCTCTTCGGTGATACCTCCACCACTATCTTTCATAGGCGTTGAGGATTTTTACTCGTCTCTTGGTACTCGTTGATGTTAATGGGACTCGAGCTCCACACAATGGAGTAAGCTACATTTGCTCTTGAGAGTAGTTAAATGGCACTTCATCTTGACTCTTTCCCTCCTTCATGGATAGCTTGTCAATCACAATAATAAGCTGAGTATATGTCATTGGAGAAGCTTGTCGCCTTGCCTAAGCTATAAGACTCTCTTCCTCGTGACGAGAGCTCAATCCCTACCTGACGCATGCGAAAGACATAGCGATCATACGTGCTCTGATACCAGTCTTAGGAACTGCCATCATGCCCCCTTTTGGGTGTCACGAACCGTTGATGTGAACCTTCTTTGCTTGAGCTCATGGACCCTTGGACAAGCTCGCATGAGCACACAAACATAATACATGAGTTCTCCCCCTAGCCAATGTTGAGATATCTTTTAATATTCTCATAAGATATTATTTTGAGAGATCCTAGTCTCTCCTTTTCTCCTACCTTCCCGCTAAGGGAATGCATCTACATGATGCCATGTGGCAAATCATGACATCTCCTCTAAGAGGTGTAATCATGCAACACCCATGATATGACAATACATATATACACAAACACACACACACACATACATATATACATACATACATACATACATACATACATACATACATTCATACATACATTCATACATACATATATATATATATATATATATATATATATATGTGTGTGTGTGTGTGTGTGGGTGTGTGTGTGTACATACATACATACATATATGCATAAACATACATGCATAGATTCATACATATGTACATGTGCATACATACATGCATGCATACATACATTCATACATACATTCATACATACATGCATACATGCATGCATACACACACAATCATACATACATACATGCATACATGCATACATGCATGCATACACACACACAATCATACATACATACATGCATACAACATACATCCATACATACATACATACATAGATACATGATACATTCATACATTCATGCATACATACACACATACATTCATTACATTCAAACAATCATTCATAAATTCATGTATGCATACATACATACATACATTATACATTCAGAAACATCCATACATGCATGCATACATACATACATACATACATACATACATACATACATACATACATACATACATACATACATACATACATACATACACAAACATCTGTGCATTCATACATTCACAAACATGTATGCATTTATACATAAACAAACATGCATGCATTCACACATAGATACAATCACAAACATGCATACATACATACACAAATATGTATGCATACATACATTCACAAACATGCATACATATATACATACACTGTAAACATGTTGATATATTTAGGTAGTGATGTGTGCGAACACACTTAGGAGTGTTGGGGCACTTTTTCCCTCTTTAGGAGGTTTTTTCCCTCACTTGTATATATGCATATAACCTTAATTACTCACTTATGTTTTTTACATTCACTTGGTAGTACATTCAATATTGTGTTTTATCCAAGCTTCATCTTCTTCTTTGTGTTGTTTGTGTGCTTCCATAGACCTCGATCTCCAACAATTGGTATCAAAATAAGTTGCCACTTCATCTAAGGCGTCGTCCACACCCCTCTGATCACAGTCTCAAAATCGCAAACAAAATGGTGAGCATACTCGGGGCGATTAGGAGTTGCAAATGACTTGCTTTCTGGCATTGAAATTTTGATTTGAGCTCATTTTGGCCTCCAAAAATGCACTATCACAACAAGTATGTAGGAAATTTTTTCCTTTTATGCCAAACATATGTACAGGTTTCAGTTCACACACCTCGAAGTCTGCTACATGAATGCTTCATCAAGTTTCTTCTTCAACTCTTTTTCTTCTGATTTAAAAGTGTTTGCAATTGCAACTCTTGAAGCTTTTTCCTAATTCAATTGATTCTTACATTCTTCTAGTTCTACTTTCACTCTATTGACTTCTTCTTGTGGAGTGCCACTTACTTCTGGTTTTTTTTCATTAATAGGGAAGTCATCAGTTCTTTATTTCTCTTCCTTAGCGATTTAGCTTCCTCCATGCATCCCATGACCTATTGCTTTATTAATTGTATTGAGTATAATGCGTACCTTGATAGCTTCCAAAGTTGTACATATGTGTTTCAATTTCTCATGGTCTATCTACAATTTCTTGTATTTTGATTGTAACTCTTTTTGCTGTGTCCTTAAAGTAGTATTTTGTGACATTAGCGAGTCAACTTTGACTAATGTTTCCTTCATCTCTTTCTCCAACTTCTTATTTTGATCTATCATTTGTACTATTTTTGTATTAGTGTCCTTATATTGGTTGTTTCTCTATATTAGTGTCCTTATATTGTTGTTTCTCTATATTGATTGACTCCAATATTTTTTATGCTTCCATCATCTCCACGTGTGCCCACCGCATTTTGCATTATCAAGCATACCACTGGCTTTAACAAATTTTCAATCAAATTCAGCCATGTAGATATGGGTAGCGTTGGAGGCATACTTGTTCCGACTTGATTTCCCTTCAGTGTATCTAACGTTTCATTGAATGGTTCCCTAAATTTGAATAGCATCTCTAGCATAGATATAGGGGTGACACTTTTACTTTCTTGCATTGTAGCCACTACACATACTTCTTGTGCTTTATCCTTTGCTTTCAGAACAAGTATTGACTCTCGTATTTCCCTTTTTTTTTACAACCATCTTTATTGGTAGAAGATTTTTGTCACTTTCATCAAAGAGAACCTCTGCTGCTACCTATGGTTGAGTGTCTACATACACTATTTTCTCTCTTGAAGTAGGATTTATTGGATTGTAAAGTCCATACATGGTCCCAAAGAATGTACAAGGGATTCATCCATTGATTCCTACTGTTGAGTAGGTGTCAGTTGTGATAGCACTTTTTTCAAATCTTTAAGTGTAGCCTGTACTTGATTTGAAAGATCCCAATTAGCTACTCATCACTCTCCTCATAAATTTAAATAGCCCTTGTTGATATATTTAGGTAGTGATGCGTGTGAACACACTAGGACCATCGGGGCACTTTTTTCCCTCTTTAGGAGATTTTTTTCCCTTAGCTTGTATATATGCCTATTGCCCTAACATGCTACTTATATTTGTACATTCTAGTGGTAATACATTCAACATTGTGTGTTGTGCTCCAAGCTTCTTCTTCTTCCTTGTGTCGTTCGTGTGCTTCCACAAACGTCTAACCCCAACAATTGGTATCAGAGCAGGTCACCACTTCATCTAGGGCATCGTCGACACTCCGCCAGTCATAGTCTTAGGATCACACGAAATCTGGTGTGCATACTAAGGTGATTAGGAGATCAAAATTGCTTCACTTTGTGGTGCTAAAATTGCGATCTAAGCTTGTTTTGGCCTTCGGACGCACTATCGCAACGCTTGTGCAAGCTATCTCATCTTTTTGTGCCAAAGATATAAACCAGTTTTGGTTCACTAGTATAAGTGTCTCAAAGTCTGCTACAAGTTTAGCAGAACTCATCAAGGTAGTACTATTCAACCTTTTTGGATACAATCACTTTTTTGCATCAAGGTATTCTAGTTAGTGGCCATGGCTGAAACCAGCGATGTATTTTGTATGTTGGCTGTTGAGGATAAGTTGGATGGTATGAATTTCCCATTGTGGGCTTATATGATGCATCATGTATTAGTCACAAAAGGACTGTGGAATATTGTGCAGGGTGTTGAAAAACATCCTATTACACTTGTGAATACAGGTATTGCAAATACAGGTACTGAAGTTGATGTAGATGGTGTCAAAGATGATGATATTCTATGGGTTCCTATTCGTGCTTCTGTTCTTGTTGCACCTACTGTAGAGCAAATTTTTTGGGATGGCAGAGATGCTCAGGCACATGCAATTATAGCCTTGTCTGTCAAACGTGCCATTATTCCTCACGTTCACTCTTACAGAACAGCTAAAGATGCTTGGGATACACTTACCACATTGTACCAGGTTAGGAATGAGGCTCATGTTGCTTACCTCCAAAAATAGTTGGAGAGTGAGCACACAAATGAAGGTGATTCTATGGACAAATTTCTGACAAAGATCAAGGATTTGAAGGAACAATAATTTCTGCTGATGAATTTCTTCTTGACAGTTCACTTGTGCAGACTGTTTTGAATGGTCTTCTTGACTCATATCAGAGTTTTGCTTCTACTCTTTGTTTGATGATGAAAGGAATCCAAATGCCTTAACATTTGAAGAGTTAGTTTATGTTCTGCTACAAGAAGATCGGTCTAGGAAGAACATGTCTATTATGCGTGTTGTAGATCAAGCTTTCTTGGCTAGTCAGAAGAGCAAAGGTAAATGGAGCTCATCTATTAGTAAGCAGAAATTTGCAAAATGTTGCACATTTGAAGAAGGAAGACAAAGATGAGAAGAAATCAAAAAAGCAGAAATTGTTTTGCAAATACTATAAAGCAAATGATAATGTCATTAAGACCTATCCAAAATTGACTGCTAAAGTGGCAAAGAAGAAAGAGGCCGAAATGGTTGTTGTAGAGGCCTCTACACCGAAAACAGAGTCTACTAATCTTGTGCAGAATGAAGAATGGGCATTTACTACTATTTGTAGTTTTGATCCATCTTCTCATGAGCATTGCATGTTTGTAGTAGACTCGGATGTTTGGTACTCTGATAGTGGGGTGACCAAACATATTACCTCGCAGCACAATTTCTTCTCTTCACTCGAGCCTGCCCCTATAGTGAATACTCTTACATGTGCCAACAACTCCTCTTATCCTGTTATGGGAGTTGGTAAGATCATTCTGACTACAACTGATGGTAGTTCTTTCACTTTGTCAGATGCTTTATTTGTGCCAGGGATCAAGAAGAATCTGTTATCAGTTTTAGCTTTAGCCAAGATTGGCTTGGTTGTGAAATTTTTTGATGATAGATGTATAGTTCATGATATGTTAAATGGCGATGTGATTATTGCTTCTAGCATTTTATGTCGTGGGTTGTATAAGCTCATAGACTATGAAAAATCTGTGAATGATTCAGCATGTGTAGTACATGATTCTCAGACTATGTTAGATGCAAAGCTTTGGCATGCATGCTTTGGTCATCTAAATTTTGCTTGTTTGCAATGCCTACAAAAATCTTAAATGGTGTCCTCTTTGGCCAAACTCGAGACACCCAGTAAACATGTCTGTGAAGATTGTATTTTGGGCAAAATGCAGCATTCCTCATTTCCAAAGATGGTTCCTTTCGGGCTACTCTGAAATTGCAGCTTGTTCACAGTGATGTTTGTGGTCCTTTGCAGACACCCTCTTTTGGAAATTATCCTTACTTTGTGACTTTCATTGATGATTTTTCCAAGCATGCATGGGTATATCCATTGAAAGGAAAGTCTGAAGTGTTTATGTGCTTCAAATAGTTTTTGGTCTTGGTTGAAAATTTGTTAGCATGTAAAATGGGCACCCTCCATTGATCAAGGGGGGAATATATGCCTTCTGAGTTTAATGCATTTTAGGCTGAACGTGGGATAAAACATCAATGTACAGTGCCATATACACCTCAACAGAATGGAGTTTCTGAACAGAAGAACATGTCACTCATGGAGATGGCAAGGTGTATGGTCAAGAGTCAGACTTTACCACATAGTTTCTAGCTTGAGGCTATTATGTGTGCAGCATATGTACTTAACAAGTGTCACACTAAAGCATTGTAGTCTATCACTCCATATGAGGCTTGGCATGGTCGCAAGCCATCTGTTGCTCATTTGCATGTTTTTGGTTGTTTGGCACATGCATTAGTGCTTGAGCAACATCGCAGAAAATTGGATGATAAAGGAGTAAAATGTATTTTTGTTGGGTACAATTCTGAAAGCAAAGGCTATCGTCTGTATCGTCCACATACTAAACACATTTTGGTTAGCCATGATGTTGTTTTTGTGGAAGATGCTATTAAACCCTTAGTTTCATGTACGAAGGAGACATTTGTTAGCTCCAAAGACATGTATGATACTTTGCTACCTCTTTTTACAGGTGGACAGTCTAGCGCTGGTCCTAATGAAGCAACTTCTCAGCCTTTGCAGGTTTCATGTGATGATGCAGATCATTCCATTTCTGATGAAGATTTACATGATGCACTTGTTGATGAGAGAGCTAATATTGAGCAAACGAAAACTATGCCAAAATGGTTGGTGCAGACTTTGTGTGACAACAAATTAGATGCACCTTTGTCATACCGTACTCATTCAGGCTCTCATAGTGCCTCTTTTGCATCAGATTGCTATGCTATGGCTTCCTCTAGTCTTTGTGATGAGCATGAGCCTGTTTTGTTTGATGCAGCACAAAATTCTAAAAATTGGATGTCTGCTATGCAATTTGAATATGATGCATAATGAAGAATGGTACCTGGTCTTTATGTGACTTGCCTCCTGGCGAGAAGGCCATTGGCACTACGTGGGCATACAAGCTGAAGCGCAAGCCTGATGGAACAATTGACAAGTATAGGGCTAGGCTTGTTGCAAAGGGTTATGCGCAGGAAAGATGCATTGATTTTGATGAGACCTTTGCACCTACATGCCGAATGACTACTGTTCGTAGCATTTGTGCAATTGGAGCTCATCATGGTTAGATTGTATATTAGTTGGACATTAAAACAACATTTCTGAATGGTGGCTTGCATGAGGAAGTATATGTTTTTCAACCCCGTGGCTTTGTGCAAAAAGGACATGAAAACCAGGTGTGCAGGTTAAAGAAGGCATTAAATGATTTAAAGCAAGCACCATGTGCTTGGTATGAAAAAATATATGCCTATCTGATTGCACATGGTTTTGAGAACAATCGAACTGAGAGCACCTTATATGTTAAGCATGCTAATGATGTGCTTCTGTTATTGTTGCCTATGTTCATGACATGCTCTTCACTGGTCCTATTGAGGAGCATATTTCTGATTTTAAGGCTGATGTACATGCCTCATTTGAGATGCCTGATTTGGGGCATTTGCATAATTATTTGGGCATTCAATTTATGCAAGTTGATGATGGAATGGCTTTGTGTCAAACGAAATATATTGACACGTTACTGTAGCATTTTGGCCTTGAAGACTGTAAGCCTATTGCCACTCCTATGGAGATAGGTTTACGATTGAGTCTTCATGATGCTGGAGATGCATTTGATGCTATTCTATACCAGAAAGCTATTGGATGCTTGATTTAGTTACGCATTACTCGACCAAATATTCAGTTTGCTGTCTCATAGATGTGTAGGTTTATGCATTGCCCAAGTGTCAAGCATTGGCAGGCAGTTAAGCGCATCTTTCGCTACTTTAGTGGTACATGCTCACCTACTTGAAACGTTCGTGGTGTGAGATGTGGATCTTCAAAAGGTTTCATCCTCTTGTTTCTTACTTTCAAAAGTAACTAATCTACCATCCTATATTAAAAGTGCACCAACAGACGCTAAAGAGACCATTAAGTTTTTGCATATCTACAACTAACAAAATTGGGGCACTTGAAATTGCTTGTTTCAATGCATCGAAAGATTGTTCTTGTGCACTACTTCACACAAACCTTTGACTATTTTGCAAAAAATCTATCAATGGCATAGTATATGTGAATAGCTGGCAATGAATTTCAAATAGAAGCCTGATAATCCTAAGAATGATCGCAACTGACACTCATTTTGATTGTTGGAGTTAGACGTCTGCGGAAGCACGCAGACAAACACAAGGAAGAAGAAGAAGCTTGGAGCACAACACACAATACTAAATGTATTACTAGAGAATGTACAAAGATAAGTAGCCCATCAGGGCAATAGGCATATATACAAGCCGGGGGAAAAAAACCTCCTAAAGAGGGAAAAAAGTGCCCCGACGGTCCTAGTGTTCACACACATCACTACCTAAATATATCAACAAATCCCCCCCTGGGAGTGATTCGGTGAACAAGTAGGCACTCATGTATAAGGAAGTGCCAAGCTATGTGGGAATTACTCCACAAAAGGAAGTAAACCCAAAGCTTTTCGGAAAGCTTCAAACTTCTCCCTAGGCAGAGCCTTCGTGAAAAGGTCTGCAATGCTCTCCTGTGTGGGCACATATGTCAAGCTGATCTCCCCAGCAGAGAACCTCTCCCTGACATAATGATAATGCACCTATGTGCTTAGTGCGAGCATGGAACACACGGTTCCTCGCAAATGCCAATGCGCTCTGACTGTTAGTGAAGATGGTGGTAGCACAAGACTGACCAACACCCAAATCAGCCATAAGGCGTCTAAGCCACACACACTCAACAGTCGCTGTGAAAGCTTCCCTATACTTAGCCTCACAACTGGAAGTGACCACACTAGGCTGCTTCTTGCTCAACCAAGATATACATGAGCTACCAAGCATGAAGCAAAAGCCACTAGTAGACACACGAGTGTCATAGCAACCAACCCATTCTAAGTCAGAAAAAGCATGCAAATCTGGCGATAGTGATCCACCCTTGGGATAAAACAACCCAAGTAGCCGAGTACCACTCAAGTAGCGAAAGATGTGCTTAACCGCCTGCCAATGCTTAACACCTGGGTAATGCATAAACCTGCTCATCTATGAGACAACAAACTGAATATCTGACTGAGTAATGAATAAGTAAATCAGACATCCAACAACCTGTAGATAGAGGATAACATCAAATGCATCTCCAGCATCATGAAGACTCAATCGTAAACTTGTCTCCATAGGAGTGGCAATAGGATTACAATCTTCAAGGCCAAAACGCTGCAATAATGTGTCCATATATTTTGTTTGACACAAAGCCATTCCACCATCAACTTGCATAAATTGAATGCCCAAATAGTGATGCAAATGCCCCAAATCAGACATCTCAAATGAGGCATGCAAATCAGCCTTAAAATCAGCAATATGCTTATCAATAGGACTAGTGAGCAGCATGTCATCAACATAGACAACAATGATCAGAAGCACATCATTAGCACACTTAACATATAAGGTGCTTTCAGTTGGACTATTATCAAAACCATGTGCAATCAGATAGGCATGTATCTTCTCATACCAAGCATGTGGTGCTTGCTTTAAACCACATAATGCCTTCTTTAACCTACACACTTGGTTTTCATGCCCTTTCTGCACAGAGCCACGAGGCTGAAAACATACACTTCTTCACGCAAGTCACCATTCAAAAATGCAGTTTTAATGTCCAACTAATGTGCATTCCAACCATGATGGGCTGGAAGTGCACAGATGCTCCGAACATTAGTCATACGACATGTCAACTGTTCCATCAGGCTTACACTTCAACTTGTAAACCCACTTAGTGCCAATGGCCTTCTTGTGAGGAGGCAAGTCACACAAAGGCCATATGGTTCTTCATTATAGCATCATATTCAGATTGCATAGCAACCATCCAATTTTCTGAATTTTGTGCTTCATCAAATGAAACATGCTCATTCTCATCACAGAGACTAGATGCATCCATATCATAGCAATTTGATGCAAAAGAGGCACTATGAGAGCCTGTTCGAGTACGATATGACATATGTGCATCTAATTTGTTTTCACGCAAAGTTTGCACCAGCTATTTTGGCATAGTTTTTGCCTCCTCAATGTCAACTCTCTCATCAACAAGTGCATCATGCAAATCTGCATCAGAAATGGGATGATCTACATCATCACATGAAAACTGCAAAGGCCAAGAAAATGCCTCATTAGGACTAGCACTAGACTGTCCACCTGTAAAAAGAGGCAACAAAGTATCATACATGTCATTGGAGCTAACAAATGTCTCCTTAGTACATGAAAGCAATGGCTGAATAGCATCTTCCACAAAAACAACATCATGACTAACTAGAATGCGTTTAGTCTATGGATGATATAGATGATAGCCTTTACTTTCAGAACTGTACCCAACAGAAATATATTTTGCTGCTTTATTATCCAATTTTTCACGATGTTGTTCAGGCACTAATGCATATGCCAAACAAGCAAAAACACATAGATAAGCAACAGATGGCTTGCAATCATGCCAAGCCTCATATGGAGTGATAGACTACAGCGCTTTAGTGGGACACCTATTAAGTACATATGCTACACATATTACAGCCTCAAGCCAGAAACTATGTGGTAAAGCCTGACTCTTGACCATACACCTCACCATCTCCATGAGTGACCTATTCTTTTGTTCAACAACTCCATTTTGTTGAGGTATATACAACACTATACAATGGTGTTTTATCCCACATTCAGCCAGAAATGCATTAAAATCAAAAGACATATATTCCCCCCCTCGATCATAACGGAGGGTGCCCATTTTACATGCTGACAGATTTTCAACCAAAACCAAAAACTGTTTGAAGCACATGAACACTTCGGACTTTGCCTTCAATGGATATGCCCATGCATGCCTGTAAAAATCATCGATGAAAGTCACGAAGTAAAGATAATTTCCAAAAGAAGGTGTCTACATAGGACCACACACATCACTATGTACAAGCTGTAATTTTTCAGTAGCCCAAACTGAACCATCTTTTCGAAAGGAGGAACACTGCATTTTGCCCAAAATAAAGCCTTCACAAACATGTTTTTTGGGTGCCTCAAGTTTGTGCAAAGAGGACGCCATTTCAAATTTCTACAGGCATAACAAACTAGCAAAATTCAGATGACCAAAGCATGCATGCCAAAGCTTTGCATCTGACATAGCCTGAGAATCATGTACTGCACATGCCAAATCATTTACAGATCTTTCATAGTCTATGAGCTTATACAGCCCACGACTTAAAATGCCCAGAAGCAATAATCACGTTGCCATTTGATAGATCATGAATTGTACATCTATCATCAACAAATTTCACAACCAAGCCAATCTTGGCTAATGCAGAAACTGATAACAGATTTTTCTTGATGCCTGGCACAAACAAAGCATCTGACAAAGTGAAATAACTACCATCAGCAGTAGTCAAAATGATCTTACCGACTCCCATAACAGGATAAGAGGAGTTGTTGGCGCATGTAACAATATTCCCTATAGGCCCTATAGGGGTAGGCTCGAGTGAAGAGAAGAAACTGCACTGCGAGGTAATATGTTTGGTCACCCCACTGTCAAAGCACCAAACATTTGAGTCTACTACAGACATGCACTGCTCATGAGAAGATGTGTCCAAATTGCAAACAGTAGTAAATGCCCATTCTTCTTCGTGCATAAGATTAGCAGACTCTATTTTTAGTGTAGAGGCTTCTGCAACAACCATTCCAGCCTCTTTCTTCTTTGCCTCTTTAGCAACCAGTTTTGGACAGTTCTTTATGATATGATCATTTCCTTTATAGTACTTGCAAAACAATTTCTACTTTTCTGATTTCTTTTCATCTTTGTCTTCCCTCTTCGATTGTGTAGAATTAGCAGATTTTTGCTTACTACTTGAAGAGCTCCATTTTCCTTTGCCCGTCTGACTAGCCAGGAAAGCTTGATCTACAACACGCATAATGGACCTATTTTGCCTGGATTGATCTTCCTGCAACAGAACAGAGACTAACTCCTCAAATGAAAAGGCATTTGGATTGCCTTTCATCATCAACCCAAGAGTAGAAGCAAAACTCTAATATGAACCATGAAGAACATTCCGAACGGTCTGAACAATTGAGCTATCTGGTATAACCTCATCAGTAGAAATCAACTAGTCCTTCAAGTATTTGATCTTTGTTAGAAAACTGTCCATAGAATCACCTTCATTCATGTGCTCATTCTCCAACCGTTTTTGGAGGTAAGCAACATGAGCCTCATTCCTAGCTTGTTACAATGTGGTAAGTGCATCCCAAGCATCCTTAGCTATTCTACAAGAGCGAATGTGAGAAATAATGGCACGTTTGATAGACAAAGCTATCAATGCATGTGCCTGGGCATCTCTACCATCCCACTGAATTTGCTCTATAGTAGCTGCAGCGGAAACCGCAACACGAATAGGAATATGCAGAATATCATCATCTTCAACACCTTCTGCACCAGCTTTAGTACCTGCAGTTGTAACAGTTGCAGGTGTGATAGGCCATTTTTCAACACCCTGCACAATGTTCCACAGTCCTTTTGCAACCAATACATGTCGCATCATATAAGCCCATAACAGGTAGTTGGTACCATCCAACTTATCTTCAACAACCAACATACAAAATACATCACTGCTTTCAGCCATGGCCGGTGACTAATTTACCTTGATGCAAAAAATTAACTATATCTCAGAAAGTTGAACGGAATTGCCCACACGAGTTCTACTAAACCTGTAGTAGACTTCGAGATGCTTATATTGATGAATCAAAACAGGTATATACCTTTGGCACAAAAAGACAAAATAGCCTGCACAAGCGTTGCGATAGTGCCTTCGGAGGTAGAAACGAGCTCAGATCGTGATTTTGGCACCACAAAGCGAAGCGGTTTTGATCTTTGAAACACCTTGAGTATGCTCACCAAATTTCATGCAAATCTGAGATTGCAAATTGAGAGGTGTAGATGATGCTCTAGATGAAGCGGCGACCTGCTCTGATACCGATTGTTGGAGTTAGATGTCTGAGGAAGCATGCAAACAACACAAGGAAGAAGAAGAAGAAGCTTGGAGCCAACAAACAATACTGAATGTATTACTAGAGAATGTACAAAGATAAGTAGACCATTAGGGCAAAAGGCGTATATACAAGCTAGGGGAAAAAAACCTCCTAAAGAGGGAAAAAAGTGCTCGATAGTCCTAGAGCATTCACACACATCACTACCTAAATATATCAACATTGAGGAATCGGTCAATAGAGGATCATTGAAACTTTCTATGGATCCATTCTAATTCCTTATGTGGAAATCATATGTCCCAAGTACTCAACCTCATATAAAAATAGTTATGACTTCACGATGTTGATGTGCACAAAGTATTTTCATCCAACATCTTAAAAATTATACGTAAATGACATTCATGTTATTTCAAAATTTTACTAAACCAACAGATCGTCCACAAAATCAACTACAAACTGACCAATAAAAGGATGAAAAATATAATTGATGAGCATGATAAAAGTGGTTAAAGCATTTGTTAAGCCAAAAGGCATCACAAGATACTCATAATGACCAAATCTAATATGAAAAGTTGTTTTATGTACATCATCATCCTTAACTCTTATTTGATGATAACCAATTTTTAAATCTCTCTTACTATATAGAATAGCACCTCCTATTACATCTAGAACAATATCAATGTAGGGCATCAGATATATGTGCTTCATTGTTACTTTATTCAAAGATCTTTATTACACACACGTTCTAAATGATCCATCCATTTTGCAAAACAAAAGCATCAAGGCAGCAAAAGGTGAGTAGATCGATCTGTTAAGTCATTCTGTCAAGATACGCCTCGACTATACAATGTACTTCTACCTCCTCTTGCATACTCATTTGATATTGTAGTCTGGTTGGTGGATAAGCCCTTGGTACTAGCTCGATCTTGTGCTCCACTTTTCTATGAGGTGGAAGACTTGTGTATAATCATGAAAGAAACAAGTGTTGAAATTCAGTTTTCATTTTAGAAGCTAGGTTAGCTTCCAAACTAGTTTGAATATGGATAGTTAACAACTCTTTATGTTCAAAATACAAGAAACAAAGATACTTACACTCTGTTTTAACCATCATAGAGGTAGACATCCGTTTGTAGTTTTGTGATGCACTAACCTTTATGATAGAATTGATACACATGAGTCCCAAATTCTACAATTATGGACTGTTTACTTGCATGCCACTATTTGTTAAGGAAGAGATCGAATCTAGATAGCCTACCGACCTCAAAGTCAAAATCATCTTTATAAGTCATGAGCTAGACTATTAGCTCGACTACTCATTAATTGATCCCAAGTCTCAAATCCCTTTCCATATGCTAAATCTACCCTCTAGATGTACTTAGATGGACTTGATATTTAAATTTAGTTTCTTTTCCAAAGAAGAGTTAATGACAATATTAAATAGATCTTGCATCAAATAATAATTTCATAGATGACCATTCACCTCCCCTCTAATGACAACTAGCTCAATGTTGGGGAATTGATAACCTTTTTGTGCAATTGGGGATAATACCACATCTGGCACAATAATCACCTTCTTGGTGACCATTATACTCAAGATGGGTCGTCTGTTCTTGGATGGAGGATACATCTCTATATCTATAGCTAAAATATTGAAATATGAAGTAGATGATGGAGTGGACCATGAAGACTATGGCCTCTCCACCACCATCATTGCAAATGTCTTTTTCTTCTTATGACACAATCTATATGCATACTGACCTAGGCATTCCTAACAAAGGCAATTGTGATGAGCCTTTTCCTTCTACAGTTGTGTCAAACTCAATGGTTAAAATGCTCTATCAGCCATGGAAGAAACAAATTTTCTCTTGCCATGGCTAGAACTTTATATAACATTCATCTGTTTACTAGGTACTGAAACTCAAGCTATGGGCTTCTTTAATCTTGTCGAAGTTGTCTTTTGTCTTGAAGGTTGAGGTCTAGAGCATCACCCATCCTCCAAGACCAAGGACAATTCTATAGCCTCATTTAAGGTGTGGCAATGGTCCTTCGATACAAGTGGATGCAACATTTCCCTAAGCCCTGTTGATATATTTCCATGGTGATGTGTGTGAATACACTTAGGACCGTTGGGGAACATTTTCCCTCTTTAGAAGGTTGTTTTCCTCGGCTTTTATATATGCCTATAACCCTATCACTTATCTTTGTAGATTTCACTTGGTGTTGCAGGAAGATTAGTCCAAGTAGAATAGGTCCATTATGTGTCTTGTAGATCAAGCTTTCTTAGATAGATAGAAGGGAAAAGGTAAATGGAGCTCATATATTAGTAAGCAAAAATATGCTTATGTTGCACAGTCAAAGAGGGAAGACAAAGATGAGAAGAAAATAGAAAAGTAGAAAGAGTTTTGCAAATATTGTATAGGAAATGATCATGTCATAAAGACTTGTCCAAAATTGGTTGCAAAAGAGGCAAAGAAGAAAGAGGCTATAAGGGTTGTTGTGAGGCCTCTACACCTAAAATAGAGTCTGCTAATCTTGTGTAGAAATAAGAATGGGGCATTTACTACTATATGCAGCTATGAACCATCTTCTCATGAGCAGTGCATGCCTATAGTAGACTTAAATATTTGCCCAGTACTTTGATTGTGGGGCAACCAAACATATTACCTCACAATGCGGTTTCTTTAGTTCACTTGAGCCTGCCCCAATAGGGAATACTATTACATGTTCTAACAAATCCTATTATCCTATAATGGGAGTTGGTGAGATCATTTTGACTACTACATATGGTAGTTTCTTCACATTGTCAAATACTTTGTATGTGTAAGGTATCAAGAAAAGTCTGTTATCAATTTAAGCATTAGCCAAGATTGTCTTGGTTTTCAAATTTGTTGATGACATATGTATAGTTCATGATCTGTCAAATGGCAATGCTATTATTGTTTTTGGCATTTTATGTTGTAATAGCTTTGTGTCAAACAAAATATATTGAAACATTATTGCAACATTTTGGCCTTGAAGATTGCAAACCTATTGCCACTCCTATGGAAACATGTCTATGGTTGAGTCGTCATGATGCCAGAGATGCATTTGATGTTGTTCTCTATGAGTAGGCTATTGGATGCTTGATTTACTTATGCATAACTTGACTTGTTATTTAGTTTGTTGTCTCACAAATGAGCAGGTTTATGCATTGCCCAAGTGTCAAGCATTGGCAGGTGATTAAGCACATCTTTCACTACTTGAGTGGTACCCAAGTACTTGGATTTTTTTATCCTAAGGGGGATCACTACTAGTGCTAGACTTACATGCTTTTTCTGACTCTGACTAGGATGATTGCTATGACACTCATGTGTCCACCAATGGTTTTTGCTTCATGCTTGGTAGCTCATGCATATCTTGATTGAGCAAGGAGTAGCCTATTGTGGCCACTTCTAATTGCAAGGATGAGTATAGGGCAACTTTCATGGTGATTGTTGAGTGTGTGTGGCTCAGATGCCTCTTGGCTGATTTGGGTGTTGGTCAATCTTCTACCACCACCATCTTCACTGGCAGCCATAACACATTGGTAGTTCTGAGGAACCATGTGTTCCATGCTCACACAAAGCACATTGAGGTGCACTATCATTATGTCAAGGAGAGGTTCTCTACTAGAGAGATCAATTTGGCATATATGCCCACACAAAGATAATGTTGCAGACCTTTTCACAAAGGCTTTGCCTAGGGAGAAGTTTGAAGCTTTTTGCAAAGCTTTGGGCGTACTTCCTTTTGTGGATTGATTTCTTTCCACATAGCTTGACACTTCCTTATACAGAAGTGCCAACTCCTTGTTCACCGCATCACTCTTAGGGGGATTTTGTTGATATATTTTGGTAGTGATGTGTGTGAACACACTTAGGACCACTGGGGCACTTTTTCCCTCTTTAAGAGGTTTTTTCCCTTGCCTTGTATATACACCTATAACCCTAATAGGTTACTTATCTTTGTACATCCTACTTGGTAATACATTAAGTATTGTGTGATGTGCTCCAAGCTTCTTCTTCTTCCTTGTGTTGTTCGTGTGCTTCCGTAGACGTCAAACTCCTACAAGCCCAATTAAAAATTTATGTACCTAAAGAAATTCAAGCACCTAACCTTGAATTTTCAACAAGATTTCTCTATACTTATCGGCATATGCATGCATTATGGGTTGTCTCTACTATAAGAAAAACCAGCTATCTAAAGCCTGTTGGAGTTAGACGTCTATCGAAGCATGCGAACAACACAAGGAAGAAGAAGAAGCTTGGAGTACAACACACAAGTCTGAATGTATTACCACTAGAATGTACAAAGGTAAGTAACCCATTAGGGCTATAGGCATATATACAAGCAAGGGGAAAAAAACCTCCTAAAGAGGGAAAAGAGTGCCCCGATGGTCCTAGTGTGTTCACACACATCACAACCTAAATATATCAACAAATCCCCCCTCGGAGTGATGTCATCTAAAGTAGCTTGAGAATCATGTACTAAACATGTTGAATCATTCATAGATCCTTCATAGTCTATGATCTTATACAACCCATGACATAAAATGCCAGAAGCAATAATCACGTTGCCATTTCATAGATCATGAACTATAGATCTGTCATCAACAAATTTCACAATCAAGCCAATCTTCGCTAATGTTTCTAAACTGATAACAGATTTTTCTTGATCCGTGGCACAAATAAAGCATCCGACAAAGTGAAAGAACTACCATTAGCAGTAGTTAGAATGATCTTATCAACTGCCATGATAGGATAGGAGGAGTTGTTGTCGCATGTGACAATATTCCCTATAGGGGCAGGCTCAAGTGAAGTGAAGAAACTGCGTTGCGAGGTAATATGTTTGGTTGCTCCACTATCAAAATACCAAACATCTAAGTCTACTGAAGACATACACTATTCAGAAGAAGATGGGTCGAAATTGCAAACAGTAGTAAATGCCCTATCTTCATTCTGCACAAGATTAGCAGACTCTGTTTTTGGTGTAGAGGCCTCTGCAACAACCATTCCAACCTCTTTTTTCTTTGCCTCTTTTGTAGCCAATTTTGGAAATTCTTTATGAAATGATCATTTCCTTTACAACACTCACAAAAGAATTTTTGCTTTTCTGATTTCTTCTCATCTTTGTCTTTCTTCTTCGAATGTGCAGCATTTGCAGATTTCTGCTTAGTAGTAGATGAGCTCATTTTCCTTTGCCCTTCTAACTAGCCAGGAAAGCTTGATATGCAACACACATAATGGACCTGTTCTACCTAGACTGATATTCTTGCAATAGAATAGAGACTAACTCCTCATATGAAAAGGCATTTGGATTGCCTTTCATCATCATCAAACGAAGAGTAGAAGCAAAACTCTTATATGAATCAGGAAGATCATTCAGAACGGTCTACACAAGTGAGCTATCTGGTATACCTTCATCATTAGAAATCAATTGTTCCTTCAAGTCTTTGATCTTTGTTAGAAAATTGTCCATAGAATCACCTTCATTCATATGCTCACTCATCAACTGTTATTGGAGGTAAGCAACACAAGCCTGATTCCTATCTTGGTACACTGTGATAAGCATATCCCAAGCATCCTTAGTTGTTCTGCAAGAGCGAATGTGAGGAATACTGGCATGTTTGATAGACAAGGCTATCAATGCATGTGCCTGAGCATCTCTGCCATCCCAGTGAATTTGTTCTGCAGTAGGTGTAGCAGAAATCATAGCACGAACATGAATTAGAAGAATATCAGCATCTTCAATGCCATTGGCATCAGCTTCAATGCCTGTATTTGCAGGTGTAATAGGACATTTTTCAACACCTTGCACAATGTTCCATAGTCCTTTTGCAACCAATACATGTCGCATCATATAAGCCCAAAATGGGTAGTTGGTACCATCCAAGTTATCCTCAACAACCAACATATGAAATACATCACTGCTTTCAGCCATGGCCATTGACTAAAATACCCTGATGCAGAAAAGTGACTCTATCTGAAAAGGTTGAACAAAACTACCCTGACAAGTTCTGCTAGACCTGTAGCAGACTTTGAGATGCTTATATTGGCAAACTAAAACCTATATATATCTTTGGCACAAAAAGATGAAATAGCCTACACAAGCATTGTGATAGTGTGTTCGGAGGCCGAAATGAGCTCATATCACAATTTCGGTACCACAAAGCAAAGCAGTTGTGATCTCCTAGTCAGGTTGAGTATGCATACCAAATTTCATGCGATCCGAGATTGTAACCGGAGGGGTGTCGATGATGCCCTAAATGAAGTGGCGACCTGCTCTGATACCAATTATTGGAGTTAGACGTCTGTAGAAGCACACAAACAACACAAGGAAGAAGAAGAAGAAGCTTGGAGCACAACACACAAGACTGAATGTTTTACCACTAGAATGTACAAAGATAAGTAACATGCTAGGGCTATAGGCATATATACAAGCTGGGGGAAAAACCCTCCTAAAGAGGGAAAAAAGTGCCCCAGTGGTCCTAGTGTGTTCACACGCATCACTACCTAAATATATCAACAAAGCCTTGGTGCTCTCATGTGGAGGAACAAATTTATTATAAAATATGATCTTAAATTCCATCCAAGTGGTTGGTTCTACCTTATCCTTCTATATTTACCTCCACCATTGGTGAGCAATATCCATTAAGCTATATGTGGCATGCTAGATCTTTTGTTTTTCATCAACAATATTACATATGTAGAACCATTGTTCCCATTTACTTATCCACTATTCAACTACATCAGTCATCTTGGAACTGACCTGTCCATTGTATTTTGGTGGATTCAAATATTTAATCTTATATAAGATTACATCATGAGTATACAAGTGACTGAGGATCCTAAAATACATCAAACAATAAGTGTCTATACAAGATTATACATTTGTACAATTATTTTAAATTAATATATACAAATAATAAGCCTAATACATGCTAAATCCATGGAAATAACCTAGAGATTTACAAGCTAAAGTCTTTGAAAACCCCAAAGTAGTTTTCATGTCATAAACTATAATACATGCAAAAATACAAGAGAATTAGATATACCTAAAAACTCCAAAAAACATTTTGGTAAAAAAGTGGCCTTTGAAGTTAACTTTTAAAATCCAAGTGGAATCAAATCAATCATAGTTTTGACCATGAACTTATAACCAAAACTCTACAATTCTGCACTTGTGCAGGAGGTCCTAGGAATGACACATGCCTACAAACAACATATCAGTAGACCTAACGAATGAACTTAAAATTCAATGAAACTTTCTCATTCTAGAGCTAAACGTATCATCTTGCAATATACCAAGTTTCATCATAATCTTATAATCCATATGAGAGAAAAAAGAAAAATAGTGTTTGTAATACCTACAAACATTAGATAATTTAGAGATTGGACTAGAGGCTAAAATGCATCAGTAGACTTATCAAATAATGTTCAAATAACCTAAAGGTTTGTGAGAAATAAGCATGCTTAGTAAAAAATCATGTCCAAAGTGATTTCCTTTATTGGATAATATACCAAAAAGAAATGGCATGAGTTCTAGACCTTCTTTGGTGAGTCCTCACTAGAGGGACCAGAGAGCTAATCAAGACCTTATAATCTCCAAATCTCATCCACATCTTATGAAATTTATGCATGTGCATATCAACACTAGATAACATCGTATATCCAAATTTCATGCCATTTGGAAATGGCAAGTGGGAGAAACACTCAAGTTTCTGCAAACCTGCAACATCTTGTTAGAGAAAAATCCCTACATAATAACTAGAGAAAAGTCGCCATTTCTCTTCAACCAAAACCCCAAATTGCATGAAATTTTTAGAGATAAAAGTAATAAACATAGCCTAATAATAAAAGAGAAATTTTATCATTTGGACATTCCAATAATGATATAAGGCCCTGCAAAGTGATCCCTAAGGACACCTTCTAGAGGGTGACTTTTCTTTCAATTGGTCTGTATGATTGAGTTCTTTAGACCTATCAAAACAACTGCAAATTGCATGATTTTTTTTATCATATTAGTCACCTTAGAATATAATATCCTACAAAATTTCATGAAAAATACTCATTATTACATGGAGTTATAAGAACTAAGATGTTCAATAGTACCATCTGAACATTGAAAAAACAACTTGAATGCACTTTAATCATTCTTCTCAAGTATTTTAAATGATTTTGGACTCTAATTAGAAATAATTTGATTTAAATATGTGAAAAAACATATGTATCTAGTGTTAAACAATGCAAGCCTTTTAAAATAGGCCATTAATTAAGAAGAAAATTTTGGCAAAACAAGGCCATTAATAGCTCTTACTAACCTAATGCCAATCATGAGAGTAAATCATTGACTCAATAAGTATGCAATTTAGGCTTTCATTTCATTGCCAGTGCTAGAATTCAAATGCTTATAATCTCTTTCCATGCTTATTCTTTAATTAATGCTCTCCCATCAATAGATATATTTGTCCATCTCATCCTATAATTACCCATTTGTGAAGCCATGTGTATAATATAATTGAGTGCATAGAAATATGTTTTTTTTTAAAGAAAATTAAATGAAGAGATAGAAATGATTTCACTTCAATAACTTCCTATGTGCATCTATGATACTTAGAAGTTAATGTCTTGACATGTTTAAGGCATTCAAAAGATTATTTCATTGCAATGGAGGAACAAATTGAAAAAGAAAGACTTGTTCCTCTTTCATGCAACTAAATCCCTAAACTCTCATCTCTCCCTTTCTCTATTTTAAGCTTAAATGAAGGGATTTATAAGGAGAATCATTCCTCATGAAGTGTCAGATTTCCCATAAGCCCTAAACAAGGAAAATGAATCATTTAAAGGTTCAAAAGTAGTTGTGATTTTAATTAGTCAACTTAATTCCTTCCTACAGATGACCAATAATGTGGGTATTTTCACTTCTTTAGGGCCTATATAAGGCACATCACTTGCATCCAAAGCACCATCATCAAAACCATTATGTCTTGATATATCTATATCAACATCTGACATGAGCAAATCCAAGAATTACCACATAATCATTGACTCCTCACATCTAAATTAGCCATCCTCTCAACCAAGGAACATGAGCTAACTGCACATCATGAACACCAAGGTCAAATTGATGATCTAACTCTAATTGAGCATCATCACAATGCTCTACATGAGCATCCATATCATGCTCTAAAGCATCCAATTGATAATCCAAAGTGTGCTCCACAAGAGCATCTATATGAACAACAAGATCATGCTCTCTATAAGCATCATGAGCATCCAAAGTATACTCTACATGTGCATCCATCTGAGCATCTGAATCTTGCCATACATGTGCATCATAAATGTCGAGACCTATTCATAGGTAGCAAAAATTGAGACATGAAGAGTCTCACATCGTGCATAAGGATGAACTCCCTCTGAGATGACACTATCTCTCATATGGAGTACTTGTAGTGGATACCTATGCATCTTTGATAAGCATAAGTTGTCCCAATTATAACTGGAAATGATGCTCATCAAGGAATGCATAAAATCTGCTCTCCTATAATTGGCTAATTGAAATCGAGCTCATAAGGAATGAAGGCACATAATGTACATGTCTAAGTGATGCTCCACAAAGTAGTATAGGGCATACATCTCTTGCACCCTCAATGTCATATGCCTTACCATCAGACATACACACATGTCCATGACTCTCGTATGAGGATCTACAAAACCACTCATGATGTGGTGTAACATGAAAAGTGTCTAATGCATCAAGCAACCAAGCCATGTGTGCTATATGATGAACAAAAGAACCGAGGCTCCAATCTAGATCATGTGTCTGCAAAGAAAAACAAGAATACAAGTACCAACCAAGATCCAAAATCAAATCTTATAAATTGTGTGCAATCGGTAAGTAAAGCCATATCCAAGTGACATAAACAAGATATAGACCACAATGCCACTGTACATCCATTGATAATACTATGATCAAACTCATTATGATATAAACATGAAAGATAGACCACAATGACATCTCACATGCCCAACACTTGACAATTTCATTCTCTCCTCTCATACGGAAGACCTACCACAATGATCATACATGACCAATGCCTTCAAGCTCTAAAAGTAAGATGTCTATTGGAGTTTGAGGTCTACAGAAGCATGTGAACAACACAAGGAAGAAGAAGCTTGGAGCACAACACACAATACTGAATGTATCACCACTAGAATGTACTAAAGATGGTGACCTGTTAGGCTTATAGGCGTATATACAAGCCATGGGAAAAAAACCTCCTAAAGAGGAAAAAAAGTGCCTCGATAGTCCTAGAGTGTTCACACATGTCACTACCTAAATATATCAACAAATCCCCCCTGGTAGTGATGCAGTGAACAAGGATCTAGGACTCATGTATAAGGAAGTGCCAAGCTATGTGGAATCAATCCACAAAAGGAAGTAAGCCCAAAGCTTTGTGGAAAGCTTGAAACTTCTCCCTAGGCAGAGCCTTTGTGAAAAGGTCTACAATGTTCTCTTGTGTGGGCACATATGCCAAACTGATCTCTCTAGCAGAGAACCTCTCCCTGACATAATGATAGTGCACCTCAATGTGCTTAGTGCGAGCATGGAACACCTGGTTCCTCGCAACTACCAATGCACTTTGACTATCAGTAGAGATGGTGGTGGTAGAAGACTGACCAACACCCAAATCAACCATAAGGCATTTGAACCACACACACTCAACACTCGCTGTGTAAGCCGCCGGATTGGCATTTTGTATTTCCATAATTCCTGTATTTTCCTATCCCGCACGAACCGAAAGGTTTCATATTCCGCACGAACCAAAAGGTCGTGTGAAGAGATGTATCGACTTATCAACTAATAAAAAGGCATTTCGGTGACGCTCCGGGAAGGACGAGCAGTATCGCCAGACTGTCTGTATGGGCGATTGCGGTTTGGGAAGTCGCTGTAGTGTAGTGTTCGAGAAGTCTGAGTATTACTGCTTCCATCTTTGTTTAGTTACATTAACTTGTGATTAACACAGTCCATTACGTTAAGAATTATAAGTCTGTGTTACGGTAATGAACAACCCCAACGCTACGTACTGAGAAAGTATTAATATGAGTACTAACAGTAATCTGCGAGAAGCCTAACCAGAGATTTGACAATAATTCGGATTAAACAGAGTTTTTGAATGATAACGTACCGCGGTTTAGATAAGTTAATTGGGAAAATCAAGTTAGAGGGCCTCTGATTTATCAGACCCCTACCACTCCCAAGAACCCGAAAGAACTTAAAATGCATGTAATGTAAAAGTGCATTTTTAACACTGGCGCCGTCTATGGGAAGGTGGCCATAGATTGTTAATCAATAGTAAGGTGGAGTAGTACGTAAGTGGTGCAGACGTGATACATGCCGGTTACTCGGTCCAGCGAGTCGTATCAGAAGTATAGGAGAGACCAGCATCCCTGGACAGTACCAAATTTGTTAGGGACACCCCGAGTCGGCAGAAGCACAGACCGGTTAAGTCGAGTTGGCGAAGGAACAGAGTCTGTTAGTAGCAATTCCGGTAGAATTTCGGTAACCCAGGAGGAAATTCCAGTAAATTTTGGTGTAATTTCGGTGCAGTCTGTAGAAGGTACAGAAACTTCGGAGTGTATCGGGCCACAGTGTGCAGTTGACCCGACACCGTCTGGTCAGGATTCGAGTTTTTCCGAGGATAAAGTGGTGTTACCCAGAGAGATCATTGCCGATGAAAGAATACCCTGTTTTGGGGAAAGTTCGACAAATTCCCGTGACAGTTCGATCTCATTTGTAGGGAATTTACAGTTTTTCGATGACCATGTGATACTCCCTGGTGAATCTTCACTTCGGACACCACTGTTCGGGGCAAATTTGCCTACCTGGGATATCCAAGCTGAGGATAGGCTCTTCAATTTGGAGATTCGTAAGAGATTGAATGCTATTTTCAAGCCGGAAGGTGAGCAGTCTGACCATACAGATTTCGAAGGACCGGAAACACCTCCTCAGAACTCAGGAGACCGCAACGGTACCACTACTAGCACCATGAGTGGACAGCAACAGCAACAACAGTAGCAACAGCAGCAACAACAACATTAGCAACAGCAACAACCACTTCCGCTTCGACCTGTTCCAACAGGGGCGACGTACACAAAGTTCGGTGGATTTCCAGATGACGACCCTGATGCACACATGCGTACCTTTGAGATAAGTTATGCCGTACTGAACCATCCACCCGATTCGGCATACAAGGCCATTGTATTCCAGTCTACATTAGTCAATGAAGCAGCGAGATGGTTAACAGAGTATGATTTCAATCATTTCGTTACCTATGAGGCGGTAAGGGATGCATTTTTACAGCGGTTCCGGATGAAGAAAAACCCTGCCGAAATCTTCAACTATCTGCAAAACAATCGACAGAAGCTACACCAGACTGTTCAGGAATATGCCACATTATTTAGAACTCATTTAAGACAACTGCCTCTGGCGCATGCCAACCTGCCAGATGATGTGATAACCCAATGGTTCATTAATGGTTTGACCCCACAGCTAAGGCAAATCATGATCATCCGCTGTGTGGGAGCTATGATACTGGATGCTGTTATTGCAATGGCCCTGCAACTAGAGCATAAGGTTGGAGGATTCACCGAAGACTTGGAGTGGCTGAAGGCGAGTAAAAATGTTACAGATGATCCAGTTAAACAGATGTATTGCAATAAGTGCAAAAATCCCGGGCACACCAGTGCCACCTGTGCCCTTAATCAGATGTATTACGCCATCTGCAATATCACCGAACACTCAACCAAAAATTGTGCGTATAATGCCAAAGTGCAGGGATGAGCAGCTGTAAATGCCATTATATAGGAACCAGGACAGCCAGCAACTCACTACGTGCCACTGCAGATGCGAAACAATCAGTTGCAAGGTTACAGGAATTACCGAGGACAACGGAATACCAACTTTAATACAAATCGCTGGCAGGCAGGTACATCACCGGAAAATACTTCTCTGCCTCCACCTCGATGTC
This sequence comes from Ceratopteris richardii, assembly GCA_020310875.1. NCBI lineage: Eukaryota > Viridiplantae > Streptophyta > Polypodiopsida > Polypodiales > Pteridaceae > Ceratopteris > Ceratopteris richardii. The sequence continues at coordinate 34,682,698 of CM035443.1, read as the reverse complement.
ATTTTTGTGGTGAGCTTAACCACATCCGGAGATTCTGCAAGGATGCATCCGAATATGACCAACGAAAGAAAGAGTGTCAAAACCTGATGACTAACATGGTCTATATCTCCCCAGTGGAATCACAAGCAGCAGTGATCCAAACAAGATCTAGTTGTTGATATATTTAGGTAGTGATGTGTGTGAACACACTAACTAGGACCGCCGGGGCACTTTTTTCCCTCTTTAGGAGGTTTTTTCCCTCGGCTTGTATATATGCCTATTGCCCTAATGGGCTACTTATCTTTGTACATTCTCTAGTAATATATTCAGTATTGTGTGTTTGTGCTCCAAGCTTCTTCTTCTTCCTTGTGTTGTTCGCGTGCTTCCGCAGACGTCTATCTCCAACAATTGGTATCAGAGCAGGTTGTCGCTTCTTCTAGGGTGCCGTCGACACTCCTCTGTTTGCAGTCTCAGATTCGCACGAAATTTGGTGAGCATACTCAGTGTGTTTCTGAGATCAAAACAGCTTCGCATTGTGGTGCTGAAATCGCGATCTGAGCTCGTTTCGGTCTCCGAACGCACTATCGTAGCGCTTGTGCGGGCTATTTCTTCCTTTTGTGCCAAAGGTATATACCAGTTTCTATTCGCCAGTTTAAGCGTCTCGAAGTCTGCTACAGGTCTAGCAGAACTCGTCTGGGCAGTTCCGTTCAACTTTTTGAGATACAGTCAATTTTCTGCATCAAGGTATTTTAGTCACCGGCCATGGCTGAAAGCAGTGATGTATTCCGTATGTTGGCTGTTGAGGATAAGTTGGATGGTAACTACCCATTATAGGCTTATATGATGCGACATGTACTCGTTGCAAAAGGATTGTGGAACATTGTGCAGGGTGTTGAAAGACGTCCTGTTACACCTGTAATGACAGGTACTGCAAATACAGGTGCTGGAGCTAATGAAGATGGTGTCGAAGATGATATTCCACAGATTCCTATTCGTGCTACTGTTTCTGTTGCACCTGCTGCAGAGCAGATTCGTTGGGATGGCAGAAATGCCCAGGCACATGGATTGATAGCTTTCTCTGTCAAACGTGCCATTATTCCTCACATTCGCTCTTGCAGAACAACAAAGGATGCTTGGGATACACTTACCACTTTGTACCATGCTAGGAATGAGGCTCGTGTTGCTTACCTCTGAAAACAGTTGGAGAGTGAGCACATGAATGAAGGTGATTCTATGGATAGTTTCTTAACGAACATCAAAGATTTGAAGGAATAGTTGATTTCTGCTGATGAGGTTATACCAGATAGCTCACTTGTGCAGACCATTCTGAATGGTCTTCCTGATTCATATCAGAGTTTTGCTTCTACTCTTTGGTTGATGATGAAAAGCAATCCAAATGCCTTGTCATTTGAGGAGTTAGTCTCTGTTCTGTTGCAGGAAGATCAGTCTAGGCATAACAGGTCCATTATGCGTGTTGCAGATGAAGCTTTCCTGGCTAGTCAGAAGGGCAAAGGAAAATGGAGCTCTTCTAGTAGTAAGCAAAAATCTGCAAATGTTGCATAATCGAAGAACCAGGATAAAGATGAGAAGAAATCAGAAAAGCAGAAATTGTTTTGCAAGTACTGTAAAGGAAATGATCATATCATAAAGAACTGTCCAAAATTGGTTGCTAAAGAGGCAAAGAAGAAAGAGGCTGGAATGGTTGTTGCAGAGGCCTCTACACCAAAAACAGAGTCTGCAAATCTTGTGCAGGAAGAAGAATGGGCGTTTACTACTGTCTGCAGTTTTGACCCATCTTCTCATGGTCAGTGCATGTCTGTAGTAGACTCAGATGTTTGGTACTTTGACAGTGGGGCGACCAAACATATTACCTCGCAGCGCAGTTTCTTCTCTTCACTCGAGCCTGCCCCTACAGGGAATACTGTTACATGCGCCAATAACTCCTCTTATCCTGTTATGGGAGTTGGTAAGATCATTCTGACTACTGCTGATGGTAGTTCTTTCACTTTGAAAGATGCTTTATTTGTGCCAGGGATCAAAAAGAACCTGTTATCAGTTTCTGCATTAGCCAAGACTGGCTTGGTTGTGAAATTCGTTGATGACAGGTGTACAGTCCATGATCTCTCAAATGGTGATGTGATTATTGCTTCTGGCATTTTATGTCGTGGGCTGTATAAGCTCATAGACTATGAAAGATCTGTGAATGATTCAACATGTGCAGTTCATGATTCTCAGGCTATGTCAGATGCAAAGCTTTGGCATGCACGCTTTGGTCATTTGAATTTTGCTAGTTTGCTACGCCTGCAGAAATCTGAAATGGTGTCCTTTTTGCCCAAACTTGAGGCTCCTGGAAAACATGTTTGTGAAGGCTGTATTTTGGGCAAAATGCAGCGTTCTTCCTTTCCAAAAGATGGTTCAGTTCGGGCTACGCAGAAATTGCAGCTTGTACATAGTGATGTCTGTGGTCCTATGCAGACACCCTCTTTTGGAAATTACCTTTACTTCATGACTTTCATTGATGATTTTTCCAGGCATGCATGGGTATATCCACTCAAAGCAAAGTCCGAAGTGTTCATGTGCTTCAAACAGTTTTTGGTTTTGGCTGAAAATCTGTCAGCATGTAAAATGGGCACCCTCCTTTCTGATCGAGGGGGGGAATATAAGTCTTCAGATTTTAATGCATTTCTGGCTCAACGTGGGATAAAACACCAGTTTACAGTGTCGTATACACCTCAACAAAATGGAGTTGCTGAACGGAAGAACAGGTCTCTCATAGAGATGGCGAGGTGTATGGTCAAGAGTCAGGCTTTACCTCATAGTTTCTGGCTTGAGGGTGTCATGTTTGCAGCATATGTACTGAACAGGTGTCCCACTAAAGCACTGCAATCTATCACTCCATATGAGGCTTGGCATGACCGCAAGCCATTTGTTTCTCATCTGCGTGTTTTTGGTTGTTTGGCATATGCATTAGTGCCTGAACACCATCGTAGAAAATTGGATGATAAAGCAGTTAAATGTATTTTTGTTGGATACAGTTCTAAAAGTAAAGGCTATCGCATGTATCATCCACAGACTAAACACATTCTGGTTAGCCGTGATATTGTATTTGTGGAAGATTCTATTCAGCCATTGCTTTCATGTACTAAGGAGACATCTGTTAGCTCCAAAGACATGTATGATACTTTGATGCCTCTTTTTACAGGTGGACAGTCTAGTGCTAGTCCTAATGAGGCAACTTCTCAGCCTTTGTAGGTTTCATATGATGATGCAGATCATTCCATTTCTGATGCAGATTTACATGATGCACTTGTTGATGAGAGAGCTGATATTGAGCAGGCAAAAACTATGCCAAAATGGCTGGTGCAGACTTTGCGTGACAACAAATTAGATGCACCTTTGTCATATCGTACTCGTTCAGGCTCTCATAGTGCCTCCTTTGCATCAGATTGCTATGCTATGGCTGCGTCTAGTCTCTGTGATGAGAATGAGCCTGTTTCTTTTGATGAAGCACAAAATTCAAAAAATTGGATGGCTGCCATGCAATCTGAATATGATGCTATAATGAAGAATGGTACATGGTCTTTATGTGACTTGCCTCCTGGCAAGAAGGCCATTGGCACTAAGTGGATATACAAGCTGAAGCGTAAACGTGATGGTACAATTGACAGGTATAAGGCTAGGTTTGTTGCAAAGGGTTATGCGCAGGAAAGAGGCATTGATTTTGATGAGACCTTTTCACCTACATGCCATATGACTACTGTTCGGAGCATTTGTGCACTTGCAGCCCATCATGGTTGGAATGTACATCAGTTGGACATTAAAACAACATTTCTGAATGGTGACTTGCATGAAGAAGTGTATGTTTTTTAGCCCCGTGGCTTTGTGCAGAAAGGACATGAAAACCAGGTGTGTAGGCTAAAGAAAGCATTATATGGTTTAAAGCAAGCACCACGTGCTTGGTATGAGAAGATACATGCCTATCTGATTGCACATGGTTTTGAGAACAGTCCAATTGAAAGCACCTTATATGTTAAGCGTGCTAATGATGTGCTTCTGATCATTGTTGTCTTTGTAGACGACATGCTACTCACTGGTCCTATTGAGAAGCATATTGCTGATTTTAAGGCTGATTTGCATGCCTCATTTGAGATGTCTGATTTGGGGCATTTGCATCACTATTTGGGCATTCAATTTATGCAAGTTGATGGTGGAATGGCTTTGTGTCAAACGAAATATATTGACACATTATTGCAGCATTTTGGCCTTGAAGACTGTAAGCCTATTGCCACTCCTATGGAGACAGGTTTATGATTGGGTGTTCATGATGCTGGAGATGCATTTGATGCTGTTCTCTATCAGCAGGCTGTTGGATGCTTGATTTACTTATGCATTACTCGGCCAAATATTCAGTTTGTTGTCTCACAAATGAGCAGGTTTATGCATTGCCCAGGAGTCACGCATTGGAAGGCGGTTAAGCGCATCTTTCGCTACTTGAGTGGTACTCAGCTACTTGGGTTGTTTTATCCCAAGGGGGGATCACTACCGCCAGATTTGCATGCTTTTTCTGACTCAGATTGGGCTGGTTGCTATGACACTCGTGTGTCCACTTGTGGTTTTTGCTTCATGCTTGGTAGCTCATGTATATCTTGGTTGAGCAAGAAGCAGCCTACTGTGGCCACTTCCAGTTGTGAGGCTGAGTATAGGGCATCTTTCACAGCGACTGTTGAGTGTGTGTGGATCAGACGCCTTATGGCTGATTTGGGTGTTGGCCAGTCTTCTGCCACCACCATCTTCACTGACAGTCAGAGCGCATTGGTAGTTGCGAGGAACCCTGTGTTCCATGTTCGCACTAAGCACATTGAGGTGCATTATCACTATGTCAGGGAGAGGTTCTCTGCTGGGGAGATCAGCTTGGCATATGTGCCCACGCAGGAGAACATTGCAGACCTTTTCACGAAGGCTCTGCCTAGGGAGAAGTTTGAAGCTTTCCGCAAAGCTTTGGGCTTACTTCCTCTTGTGGAGTGATTTCCACATAGCTTGGCACTTCCTTATACATGAGTGCCAGCTCCTTGTTCATCGCATCACTCCTAGGGGGGATTTGTTGATATATTTAGGTAGTGATGTGTGTGAACACAATAGGACCGTCGGGGCACTTTTTTCCCTCTTTAGGAGGTTTTTTTCCCCCGGCTTGTATATACGCCTATTGCCCTAATGGGCTACTTATCTTTGTACATTCTCTAGTAATATATTCAGTATTGTGTGTTTGTGCTCCAAGCTTCTTCTTCTTCCTTGTGCTGTTCGCGTGCTTCCGCAGACGTCTATCTCCAACACCGGTAAGCAATTGCAACCTGCAGCTGAGGTGTTTGAACCTGACATCCATGAACAACATTGAATGTATACCAAAGCCAGCCAATGGACCGCCAAAGAGCCTATCGTGTTCCCCGATCCTATTCCGATGACACAGGTTCCCCTGCCAAATGGGAAAGCACATGAACAAGACTCTACTCCAGTAATAGGAGAATCATCATCGGAACCAGTGAAGAGTGCAATTCCAACAGACCACGTATGGGATATTCTCTCGAAGGCTTCGATCACACTCCCTTTGGGGCAACTACTCGCCTTGGTGCCCGGAGTTAGGTAGCAGTTTCAACAACAAGTTAATCCGGGATCTCCTAGTACTCCGGCGACCGCAACAATACAACCAGAAACTGACTCTACGGTGGATCATTCTGTCCCTTTAATCACTGTCTGGCATAAAAATCACGAGATTACGCAAGTGTCAATCGATGGTGGTTCCGGTGTGAACATAGCAATTGCAACTATGTGCAAGAAGTTAGGGTGGAACCAAATTGAGCCCGTTCAATTCTTTGTTAGAATGGAAGATCAATCTCGATTCCATCCGGTGGGAGTCGTAAGGAATATCCTGATTACTTTGCGGGGCACAACGTTCAAAATGACTTTCGTAGTCTTAGAAATACCAGAATCCAGCCTCGACTATAATCTTCTATTCGGTCAACCGTGGTTGAAACAGGCTAAAGTTATACAGGATTGGTCAGCACAGGAATTGACTTTCAAAGACAACCACCGTAAATATGTTGTCAAACTAGATGCCATTCAGCCCTGTGAACTTCATGCCAGACCCTATGTAGCAGAGCCAGTCCACATGTTGGATGGCTTATCTGATGATGAAGAAGAGGCGTTTCTGCAGAACAATAAAGATTTGATTTCCTTAGGCACTATAGATCTTCAAGCTGTAGCAGATAACTGGAGTCCGGCAGCCTGTACGGTTGTTCCCATGAACGGAGACATAAATGTAGATGATAATGTTGCTATGGATGAAGCCACTCCGCAACAACTTTTACAGTCAGCTGACGATCCGGGGTAACCTCGTCAATTCTATGTCCTGGAAGACCAGTTAGTGACCCATAATTTAAGTGATGAAGCTAATCCGTGACCTGTTAAGATTAAGGCAGGATTATCCGAGGCCTTTCAAGAAGATTGATCCGACTCCTACGAGAGTTTTCTGATGTTTTTGCCTGGGATTACCGCGAAATGAAGGGTCTTGATCCACGCATCTATCAACATCGAGTCGTGCTTAAGCCGAAAGCGAAGCCAATTAAACAATCCAGTTACCGTATGAATCCCAACTATGCAGCACAGGTCAAAGCAGAGCTCGATAGGTTATTGAAGGTGGGATTCATCGTACCAATAGAACACGCTGAATGGATATCTCCGATTGTTATTGTTCCTAAGAAAAATAAGCAGCTACGAATCTGTGTGGAATACCGGACACTGAATGCGGCCACGGTACTTGATCCGTTTCCTCTCCCCTTTCTTGACACAATGCTTGATAGAGTGTGTTACACTTATGTGTTCCTCGAGTAGCTTTGATGTGAACCTTTTCCCTATACATGGGCACTTTTTACTCTAGTGCTGGCTAGAGGTTTTTTCCCCATGTTACCACATACTTGATACTCTCATATGTGGTGGTACTTTGTACTTAGGGATATTATTCAGCTCTTACTTCAATTCAGTTCATCGATCAATAGAGAGAGCTATTCCAACCATCATCTTCTCCGTGTGTCTTGCTGCATTTGTGCTCCTTGTGTGTGCTTCTCGTGTGTCTCTCGCACTTCTACACACACCCAACAGTGGTATCAGAGCAGGTTCAACTCCTTCTCAAGTTTTGGTTTTTCGCGTCGCGGCGCGCGCGCACTTTAACAGTGCAAATCGACTTCGGAGCATAGAAGTGTGAATTTTAGCAGCCCGGAAACATTTCCAGCAGGTGCGCTGGGGTTTAACCCCCATTTCGAAGCCATTCCTGCAGTCAGAATTGCCATCAGAGTGACGGTTTGTGAGCTGAAATTTCAGCACTCATTTCAGTTTTTGTCGAAGTGAAGATTTTGTCAAATTCTTGTTCCTTAGTGAAATGGCGGGCAACAATGACTTGTTTGGCATGCTTCAAGCTGAAGATAAGCTTGATGGGACCAACTCTCCGATGTGGTCTTACATGATGAAGCACGTTCTTGTTGCAAAACAACTTTGGAACATAGTGGTAGATGTAGATCGAAGACCGACATGTTCTTCTACTTCACAGTCTACTGTCACAGATGGAGCTTCTTCTTCGAGTACAGTGGTTTCTCCTTCTTCACCTACACAAGAGCAGCTGAGATGGGATGGAAAAGATGCTCAAGCTCATGCTTTGATTGCGCTTTCAGTGAAGCGTCATATAGTTCCACACATTCTGTCATGTTCTACATCACGACAGGCATGGGACACTCTTGCTTCTTTGTATGCCGTGCGTAATGAAGCACGTGTTGCATACTTGAGGAAGCAACTTGAGGATGTATGTATGGCTGAAAATGAGTCAGTGGATGTGTATGTGACACGCATCAAGGACTTGAAAGAGCAATTGGCAAACATAGATGAGATCATTCCAGATGCATCACTCATTTCTACATTGTTGAAAGGATTACCAGAATCTTTTCAAAGCTTTGCTACTACACTTCGTTTGGTTGCAAAAGGAAATCCTAATATGTATGCATTTGATGAGGTTGTGTCTCTTCTTTTGCAAGAAGAGCAATCTAGAGTGAATAGGAGTGGTTTGATTGAAGGAACGCAAGCACTTGCTATCTCACAAAAGGGGAAAAACAAGTATGGTTCAGCTTTTGGTTCATCAAAACCAAAGCCTCAAGCTTCCTCTTCCACTCATTCCTCTAATGATGGTGATTTGCAAAAGAAGAAGAGATGCAAATATTACCGGAAGGCTGGTCATACTATTGATGAGTGTAGAAAGCTTGCTAAACGCAATGAAAAGAAGAAGGAATTCGGCATGTCTATTGCTGAAAATTCAGCAAATGCAAAGAATGATGAAGCTAACATGGCTCAAGATTTTTGGGCATGTGTTGTTATATGTCATTATGATGCTTCTTTACATTCTAAATGTATGGTTGTGAGTGAGGCTGATTCGGATTGGTTCTTTGATAGTGGTGCTTCAAAGCACATAACATCATGCAAAAGATTTTTTGCCTCTTTGAAAGATGCACCTAAAGGAAGACATGTGGTGTGTGCAAACAATGCCTCTTATCCTATCATTGGAGTAGGAGAAATTGAGCTTACGGCTGCAAATGGAGGTGTGATTCTCTTGAAAAATGCATTGTATGTGCCCGGTATCAAGAAGAACTTAATTTTAGTTCCGTTGATTGCCAAAGCTCGACTTCATGTACACTTTGTTGATGATAAGTGTACGGTTCATGATTTCAGCAATGGCGATGTTATCGTGATGTCCGGTACATTATGTAATGGTTTGTATCGCATGGATACATACAAGAGGGCTGCCTCGAATTCTTAGTTGCTCATACTTCTTCCATGGCTGAAATGAGAGCTTTGGCATGCTCGTTTTGGTCACTTGAACTTCAATAGTTTGCTCTACTTGCAAAAGAAGGACATGGTTATTGGCTTGCCTACACTTGATTCCATTGAAAAGCATGCATGTGAAGGTTGCATTCTTGGAAAAATGCATCGTGCTTCTTTTCCAAAAGATAGTCATACACACACTACAAGAACATTGCAACTTGTTCATAGTGATGTATGTGGTCCGGTCAAGACTCCATCTTTTGGGAAGCATGTATATTTTGTTACCTTCATTGATGATGCTACTCGCCATACATGGGTGTATCCTATGAAAGCAAAGAATGAGGTATTTTCTTGCTTCAAAGCATTTTTAGCTATGGCTGAAAATTTTTCTTCACAAAAGCTTTTGACTCTACGCACGGATCGTGGTGGTGAATACATGTCACATGAGTTTAGTGCTTTTCTTCGTGAAAGAGGTATTTCACACCAATGTATGGTGCCATATACACCTCAACAAAATGGTGTTGCCGAGCGTAAAAATAGAACTCTACTTGAAATGGCACGATGTATGGTTAAAGGAAAGCATCTTCCTCATAAGTTTTGGATGGAAGCGGCCATGTGTGCAAACTATGTGTTGAATCGCTACCCTACAAAAGCATTGAGAGTCATCACTCCTTATGAGGCTTGGAATGGTCAGAAGCCTATGGTTAGTCATATGCGTGTGTTTGGTTGTTTGGCATATGCTCTTGTGCCATCACAACAACGTCACAAACTTGATGACAAGGCAAAGAAATGTATATTTGTTGGTTATAGTGCTGAAAGTAAGGGATATCGGTTGTACCATCCATTGACGAACACAATTATTGTGAGTCGAGATGTGGTATTTGCTGAAAATTCAGTTTTCCCTCTACTTGAATGCAAAAAACTGCCAACAGTTAGCTCACAAGATGTGTTCGATACACTCATGCCTTTGTTCCAAAATGGTGCGCTTGACTATGACCATGTAGACCAGCCAACTGAGGTTCAAAGGGCTGAAAAATTCCAGCCAAATAGGGCTGAAAATGAAGAGAATTTCCAGCCAAACATGGCTGAAAAAATTGAGCCAAAAATTGCAAAAACTATTGGAAATTTTCAGCCACATATGGTTGAACATTTGCATCCAAATATGGCTGAAACTGAGCACGAAATTCAGCCCACGCATGATGTACATATTGAAGATGTTTTACATAATGAACGCATGTCTATCAAGAGTGCACAATCTATGCCAAAGTGGCTGAAACAAACTTTGCAAGACATCAAATTGAGTGCACCTTTACTTGGTAGAACAAGATCAAGCTCTCACCATGCATCAAGTAATTTTGTAGATTATTCTCTTATTGCTACAACATGTAATGAAGAGCCACTTTCTTTTGAAGATGCATGTGACGATCCACAATGGATGAGTGCTATGCAATCAGAAATGGATTCCATACATAGGAATGGTACTTGGGAGTTATGTGAATTGCCAAAAGGAAAGAATGCCATTGGTACAAAGTGATTTTATAAGATTAAGAGAAAATCTGATGGTAGCATTGATCGCTACAAAGCTAGATTGGTTGCCAAAGGATATGCACAACAATATGGCATTGACTATGAGGAAACTTTTGCACCTACTTCACGCATGACTACCATTCGTACCGTGGTTGCATTGGCTGCCCATTGAGGTTGGAAAGTGCATTAATTGGACATAAAAACATCCTTCTTGAATGGAGATTTGCAAGAAGAGGTTTATGTGAAGCAACCTCCTAGATTTGCTATGAAAGGGAAAGAGCATATGGTTTGTCGCTTGCATAAAGCCTTGTATGGTCTCAAGCAAGCTCCACGTGCATGGTATGACAAAATACATAAGCACTTGATTGCTCTTGGCTTCACATGTAGTCCGATTGAAAGCACACTCTATGTACGCAAAAATGGGGCTGATCTTATAGTGCTTGTTCTTTATGTCGATGACATACTGTTGACTGGGTCATGTGATGCAAAACTTAACATTCTTATGGCTGATTTGCAGCATACTTTTAATGTCACTTATCTTGGTCTTTTGAGCTACTATCTTGGCATCCAGTTTATATCCGTTGAGGGGGGAATTGTTATGCATCAAGCAAAGTATGTTGAAAAACTACTTCAGCGTTTTGACTTTGAGGATTGCAAGCCAGTTTCCACACTAGTTGAGATAGGATTTAGATTCTCAGTTGAGGATTCCAGTGATGCATTTGACACTTCTCTTTATTAGCAGACAGTGGGATGTCTTATATATGCATGCAACACAAGGCCGGATATACAATATGCAGTTTCCCAGTTGAGTCGATTCATGCATAGCCCTGACACTAAGCATTGGCAAGCGGTGAAACGTGTGTTTAGATATCTCCGAGGCACTTTGAGTTTAGGTCTCTTTTATGGCAGAGATGTTCAGCCATGCTTGCATGCTTTTACAGATAGTGATGGGGCTGGTTGTTATGATACTCGCGTGTCCACTAGTGGTAATTGCTTTTTCTTTTGAGACTCATGCATATCTTGGTTGAGTAAGAAGCAACCTACAGTGGCGACATCGAGTTGTGAAGGTGAGTACAGGGCAGTTTTCACAGCGACAGTGGAGTGTATATGGCTGAGACACCTATTGATGGATCTTTGCATGGAGATTGATGCTGCTACGCATATTCTCACAGATAGTCAGAGTGCTTTGGCTATTGCACGAAACCCAGTGTTTTATGCACGGACCAAACATATTGAGGTGCATTATCACTATGTGAGAGAGCGCCTTCATGCAGGAGATATTGATTTGGTATATGTGCCTACACAAGATAATGTGGCAGACATATTCACCAAAGCTCTTCCACGGGAAAAGTTTGAAGCTTTTCGCAAAGCTTTAGGCTTGTTACCTTGTGGGGGCTGATCTGTCACTCCCTGTATGTGTTCACATCATTCGCTCCAGGGGGGTTTGTTACACTTATGTGTTCCTTGAGTAGCTTTGATGTGAACCTTTTCCCTATACATGGGCACTTTTTACTCTAGTGCTGGCTAGAGTTTTGTTCCCCATGTTACCAGATACTTGATACTCTCATATGTCGTGGTACTTTGTACTTAGGGATATTATTCCGCTCTTACTTTAGTTCAATTCATCGATCAATAGAGAGAGCTATTCCAACCATCATCTTCTCTGTGTGTCTTGCTGCGTTTGTGCTCCTTGTGTGTGCTTCTTGTGTGTCTCTCTCACTTCTACACACACCCAACAGAGTGGCCAGGCATGAGATGTACTCCTTTTTGGACAGCTATAGTGGTTATAACCAGGTCAGAATGGCTGAACAAGACATACCGAAAACAACTTTCATTACCAACTGGGGTGTTTTTGCTTGTACGGTCATGTGGTTTGGGTTACGGAATGCTCCCAGCATATTTCAACGCTGTATGCAGGAAATTTTCTCACCCTACCTAACCACTTTTATGCAAGTCTATTTAGATGACTTCTCGTTATTCGACAAGATTGCGGCGCACTTGTATCATTTACGGTGTTGTTTTGAGAAATGCCGTGAATACCGACTCTGCCTGAACCCGTCAAAATCTGTTTTTGTGGTGTCTTGTGGTAAACTCCTTGGACATATCATATCGGCACAAGGTATCCAAGTTGATCCAGACAAAGTCGCAGCTGTGTTGGAAGCACCCGTTCCTACAACGCCAAAAGAGGTTATGTGCTTCTTGGGTCAAATCCGGTGGCATGGCAGGCATCTACGATGGCTAGCCCATTTAGCAACACCACTAAATCGGCTAATGACTAGTACTCCACGATAGTTCGAATGGACTTCGGAATGCCAAACTGCATTCGATCGACTAAAAGGATTATTGACGCAGGCTCCCATTTTGCAACCTCCTGATTGAGAACGCCCATTCCATGTCTTTGTAGATGCATCAGATATCACCATTGGCAGTGTTTTAATGCAGCAAACGGACAAATGGTTTTGGCCTGTTTTCTATGCAAGTCGTCGCCTCGCTCCTACGGAAAGGAATTATTCTGTGACTGAACGGGAATGTCTCGGATTGGTATATTCTGTAAAGAAATTCAGGCATTATTTGCTAGGCCAAAAATTCACCTTTCACGTGGATCATGCTGCACTTGTATATCTAGTCCGGCAACAACATTTAGGAGGTTGCTTGGCTCGTTGGGTCTTATTGCTACAAGAGTTTGACTACGAAGTGATTCATTGACCAGGTACCACTCATGCCTTAGCAGACTTCCTCTCTCGGTTGGATTCCGGCAAAGCTCCGGTGGGCGTTGACGATACCACACCCGCAATTTACGTTGCTGAACCAGCTCGTGATGAATATCCCGAACATCCTGAGCAGCCTTCATATTATGATACGTTGTTAAATTTTCTAATTGATGGATGTCTTCCTCTTCATACACCTCCTGCTATGTGACGGAAGATTGCAGTTTATAATCGCCGATTTCGGTTGCTGGTAGAACAGTTGTACTATATGGACCACACTGGTGTATTACTTCGCTGCATTCCGCCACATGAAGCAAACTCAGTCATTACTATGGCACATTCGATAGCCTCCGATGGACATTTTGCTGTAGATCTCACTCATCGAAAGATTTTGCAAAGGGGGCTTTGGTGTCTAACCATGTATAAAGATGTACTTCAGTTTGTGCAGCACTGTGACAATTGTCAATGGGCTGGACAGCCATTATAGAGACACTTTTTTCCTCTACAACCTGTATTACCTTTGGAACCTTTCTAGAAGTGGGGTCTTGATTTTATTGGACCAATCACACCTCCAGCAACCCTTAGCAACAATCGTTACATCTTGACCTGTACAGATTATGTTACAAGGTGGGCAGAAGCTTGGGCCTTACAGTCCGCTACAACTGTTTCGGTGGCAAAATGCCTGATGAAGGATGTTTTTCCGCGTTATGGATTACCTTTGGAACTTGTGACAGATCAAGGAACACATTTTGCTAACAATTTAATGCAAGTACTAATGCATAATTTTCAAATCCTGCATAAATTCAGTTCCCCATACTATCCTCGTGCTAATGGTTTAGCTGAAAGTACCAACAAGATGCTGTTGACTATGCTTCGCAAATTGATTGTGGAATCACCAGAAAGATGGGATCAGTTACTACCTTCAGTCTTATGGGCATACCGAACTACATACAAAGTTGCAACCGGCCTGACTCCTTTCAAGCTTGCTTATGGGATGGAAGCAATCGCACCTATGGAGATTGTCGTGCCAAGCTTACACGTGGCCATAACTCAGAAGCTATTACCCGAAGACTCTTTGCCATTTCGGTTGGAAGCACTCAGAAACTTGGATGAACATCGTTGGGAAAGCTTTCTAACTCTTCAAGAAGCTCAGTTGCGGCAAGCCCGAACTCATGATCATTTCCTCAAGACTCCTGTGTTTACGGTGGGCCAACTTGTGCTATTTTACAATGCTAAATCAAATCGTGCTGCTGGGAAATTTAAATTACGGTGGTTCGGTCCTTACCGAACTAGTGAACAAGTGGGACCAGCTACTTTTCGGTTGACTACCTTGACCTGAGTTCCTCTTCCTAAAGTGATCAATGGTTCAAAGTTGCGACCGTATCACCAAGCGCCTGATTCTCGCTGACGTGTCCTTCGTTTTTCCGCATGTTATTTACTTTTCTTTTATTTTTGCGTGTTAATTGAATAAGACCATAAGCTCCTCATTTCGATACATAATCATAATTAATCACCGCATTGTGCTATTGATTCTGCTCATGCATGCCCGCCGTAATTATGAAGGTTATCATCTCAACATCGCGTGATGATTCACTATTTCTGATCGCTTCCCATGGTGGAGTGTCTACTTAATCCTCTTCTTTTTGCTGTTACTCACTATTGTATCCGTGTGCTCTGTGTGCTCTGTGTCTTCTGTGTTTACTGTGTATTCGTGTCTTTGTGCTTTCGCGTACGCATCATGGAAGCGTTAGCTAATTTTGCTACATTCCGTGACGGACTCCCTCATGACGTGAGTGAGTTCTTGCGTATTTGTGGCCTGGTAAACTTCGCTGAATTGCCTTGGCATTCAATGGAGTGTCACCCTTATTATGCACAGATTATTGCAGCCATTGCCTCCACTCCTGCTACCGAGTAGAGTTGGCCGATTACATGTTTACCATCTCGCGTCGTAATCACATTAACATCATTCACTGCAGCATTCCGTTTGCCCATAAAAGGCGTGGAGAATGGTCCTCTCCTTCCTATTGCCATCATGGTCGAATTATTCCCACGGTTCAAATGAATACGCCATTTTGTGTCGCCCTGACCCTGAACGTACTGCCTTACAATTTCGTGTTGCTATCCTTAATTTACAGAAAAGCACTTACGGTATTTCTCACCCGTTTTATTGGATGATTGACATGGCTTCCCATGAGCATGTTAATTTTGCCTCATTCTATTTCCGATGCATTCACCGTGAATGCGTTACGATTATTAAGCATGTTAACAAGGGAGAGCTTCCACGTTCGCGTTTACCGCATATCATTACCTTTCTGCTCCCATCCATTCAAGCCGTGCAACCTCCGCCAAGAGCTCCAATTTTGTATCATGAAGAATCTACCCAAGTGCTCAAAGACGAAGAAGATGAGGATGAAGATCTTTTCCAGCTTCTCCGCCGGAAATGCAGACGGATAAGCCCTTTTGAGAGTCAAGTTCAAGGTTCCACTGCTGGAAATAAAGAAGAAATTTTCCACGACACTGCCACCTCAATTCATCTTGATTCGTCTACCCAGTCTTCTCCCATCCGGCAACAGGAAAACAATGCGTCCACTGCTGATTTCAAAGAAAACTCTTCTCGGGCGGATTCTCAGCACTCGATTCTAGAAGATGTGCAAGCCATTGTTGCAGAGATCATAAATGAAGTCATTACCTTGGTCGATGCTGTGATTGACCGGACTGAAGTGACTACGCAGCAACCTACTGGAATAGTGTTGGTGCCCAACAGTCTTCTACTTACTCCTCCACCAATGCCTCCGGTCGAGCCCATTGTCCCCATTCAACCTATTGTCCCTGAAGCACCAGATTCCTCATCCTCTTCACCTAACTATTCTCTACCATCTTCCCATCATCTCTTGTCAGCTTCTTCATCCCAACCACTTCCTCCTCCTCTTCTTCCTCTGATTCCCATGTTTACGGAACTAGAGTCCATGGGTCGAATGCTCATCCAATTCTCACAGCAGCTTCCGACACAACTCAGAATGGTCACTGATAACATTCGTCACGAATTGCAGCATAAAGTTGATCTCCTAGAAGCAGATATTGCTCCATTGCAAGAAGAAGTGGATGCAATTAAGGCAGAAAATCATGGTTTACACTTACATATTCAACAGCTTCAAGATCAACTTGCACACAAAGATGCTTTGCTGTGTCAAAAGGATACCGAAATCAGCATGCTGAAGCAAGAAATCATTGATAAAACAGATGCAATGACTGCCATAGGGAATGAATTGCAGAGCATGCGGGAGGCATATAGTGTATTAGAAGAAGGTTCGCAGTCTTTGGCTAGCAATGTACTTAAAGCTGAAGCAGAGCTGCATAAGACTACCGAAACCTTGTTCAAATGTGATCAAGAGTTACAGGAAGAATTGGGACGATATCTCAAATTGAAGAAAGAATTTGAAGGAATGCAGAAAGAAATAGACGCCTACTACAAAACCATGCAATTCCAATATGAAGAACTGGAGAGAAGAGAAAAGCAATTAGGTGTTCAAGCTGACAGACTTTCAAGGGTAGATGATCAGATCAATGGGATGAGATTGTGCCGCGATGCAACACTGGCAAATGATTTCTACCTGCAAGAGGTCTTTTTGCAGACACAGGCTGAAATTTTGATGAGTCAAGTAATTGCGGCAAGTTCAGTTACTGATGCTCAACTTGTAGAACTGGAAATCCTAAAAAAGATGTTGGACTCGCTGAAATAGAAGATTTCCAGAACCTTTAAGTTAACCATAACCATGTATATACAGGGTATAGTAGATGAGCCCTAACTTTTGTTCCATTGCGGGTTCAAGTCCACCGTGCGTGCCAGTGTAAGCCATCGGATTGGCATTTTGTATTTCCATAATTCCTGTATTTTCCTATCCCGCACGAACTGAAAGGTTTCATATTCCACACGAACCGAAAGGTCGTGTGAAGAGATGTATCGACTTATCAACTAATAGAAAGGCATTTCGGTGACGCTCCGGGAAGGATGAGCAGTATCGCCAGACTGTCTATCTGGGCGATTGCGGTCTCGGAAGTTGTTGTAGTGCAGTGTTCGAGAAGTCTGAGTATTACTGTTTCCATCTTTGTTTAATTACATTAACTTGTGATTAACACAATCCATTACGTTAAGAATTATAAGTATGTGTTACGGTAATGAATAACCCCAGTGCTACGTACTGAGAAAGTATTAATCTGAGTATTAACAGTAATCTGCGAGAAGCCTAACCAGATATTTGATAGTAATTCGGATTAAACAGAGTTTTTGAATGATAACATACTACGGTTTAGATAAGTTGATTGGGAAAATCAAGTTATAGGGCCTCTGATTTATCAGATCCCTACCACTCCCAAGAACCCGAAAGAACTTAAAATGCCTGTAATGTAAAAGTGCATTTTTAACACAATGCACTTTGACTATCAGTAGAGATGATGGTGGTAGAAGACTGACCAACACCCAAATCAGCCATAAGGCATTTGAGCCACACACACTCAACACTCGCTGTGAAAGCTACCCTATACTCAACCTCACAACTGGAAGTGGCCACAATAGGCTGCTTCTTGCTCAAGCAAGGTATACATGACCTACCAAGCATGAAGCAAAAGCCACTAGTGGACACACGAGTGTCATAGCAACCAGTCTAGTTAGAGTAAAAAAAAAAGCGTATAATTCTGAGGATACTAATCCCCCTTGGGATAAAACAATCCAAGTAGCCGGGTACCACTCAAGTAGCAAAAGATGCACTTAACTGCCTGCCAATCCTTGACACCTGGGCAATGCATAAACCTACTTATCTGTGAGACAACAAACTGAATATCTAGCCGAATAATGCATAAGTAAATCAAGCATCCAACAACTTTTTGATAGAGAACAACATCAAATGCATCACCAGCATCATGAAGACTCAACCTAAACCTCTCTCCATAGGAGTGGCAATAGGTTTATAATTTTCAAGGGCAAAATGCTACAATAATGTGTCAATATATTCTATTTGACACAAAGCTATTCTGTCATCAACTTGCACAAACTGAATGCCCAAATAATGATGCAAGTGCCCCAAATGTGACATCTCAAATGAGGCATGCAAATCAGCCTTAACATAAGCAATATGCTTCTCAATATGACCATTGAGCAGCATGTCATCAACATAGACAACAATGATCAGAAACACATCATTTGCACGTTTAATGTATAAGGTGCTCTTAGTTAGACTCCTCTCAAAACCATGTGCAATCAAGTAGGCATGTATTTTTTCATACCAAGCATATGGTGCATCTTTCAAACCATATAATGCCTTTTTTAACCTTCACACTTTGTTTTCATGCCCTTTCTGCACAAAACCATAGGGCTGAAAAACATACACATCCTAATGCAAGTCACCATTCATAAAGCAATTTCAATGTCCAATTGATGTATGTTCCAAGCATGATGAGCTGCAAGTGCACAGATGCTACGAACAATAGTCATTCCGCATGTAGGTACAAAGTTCTCATCAAAATCGATGCCTCTTTCTTGAGCATAACCCTTTGCAACAAGCCTAGCCTTATACTTGTCAACTGCTCCATTAGGTTTATGCTTCAGTTTGTATACCCACTTAGTGCCAATGGTCTTCTTTCCAAGAGGCAAGTCACATAAAGACCAGGTACTATTCTTCATAATAGCATCATATTTTGATTGCATAGCAGCCATCCAAGTTTTTGAACTTTGTGCTTCATCAAAGGAAAGAGGCTCATTCTCATCATAGAGACTAGAGGCAGCCATACCATAGCAATCTAATGCAAAAGAAGCACTATGAGAGCCTGAACGAGTGTGATATGACAGAGGTGCATCTAATTTGCTATCTCACAAAGTCTACACTAGCCATTTAGGCATAGTTTTTGCCTCCTCAATATCAACTCTCTCATCAACAAATGCATCATGTAAATTTGCATCAGAAATGGAGTGATCTGCATCATCACGTGAAACCTGTAAAGGCTGAGAAATCGCCTCATTTGGAACAACATTAGACTATCCACCCATAAAAAGAGGCAACAAAGTATCATACATGTCTTTGGAGCTAACTGATGTTTCCTTGGTACATGAAAGTAATGGTTGAATAACATCTTCCACAAAAAAAACATCACGGCTAACCAAAATGCATTTAGTCTATGGATGATACAGGCGATAGCCTTTGCTTTCAGAACTGTACCCAACAAAAATACATTTCACTACTTTATCATCCAATTTCCTACATTGTTGTTCAAGCACTAATGCATATTCAAGACAACCAAAGACATACAAATGAGCAACAGATGGCGTGCAACCATGCCAAGCCTCATATGGAGTGATAGACTACAATGCTTTAGTGGGACACCTATTAAGTACATATGCTGCACACATAACAACCTCAAGCCAGAAATTATGTGGTAAAACCTGACTCTTGACCATACACCTCACCATCTCCATGAGTGAACTATTCTTCCTTTTAGCAACTCCATTATGTTGAGGTGTACATGGCACTATACATTGATGGTTTTCAGTCAGAAATGCATTAAAATTAGAAGACATATATTCCCCACCTCGATCAAAATAGAAGGTTCCCATTTTACATGTTGATGGATTTTCAACCAAAACCATGGATATACCCATGCATGCTTGGAAAATTCATCAATGAAAGTCACAAAGTAAAGATAGTTTCCAAAAGAGGGTGTCTGCATAGTACCACAGACATCACTGTGAACAAGCTACAATTTCTGAGTAGGTTGAATTGAATCATCTTTTGGGAACATACAATGCTTCATTTTTCCCAAAATACAACCTTCACAGACATGTTTACTAGGTGCCTCAAGTTTGGGCAGAGAGGACACCATTTTAGATTTTTGAAGGTGTAGCAAACTAGCAAAATTTAGATGACCAAAGCGTGCATTCCAAAGCTTTGCATCTGACATAGCCTGAGATTCATGTACTGCACATGCTGAATCATTCATGGATTTTTCATAGGCTATGAGCTTATATAGCCCACAACATGAAATGCCAAAAGCAATAATGACATCTCCATTTGACACATCATGAACTATACATCTTGTTGGTATACACACCTTAAGACTCAAAAATAGATGAGTGAGAGATCGAGAGAATAGAAAAGATTTCAAGTGTAATGGTAAGCTATGAGGCTCACCTACACTATCTATATATGAATATCAAATTACAATGTGTGTATATAATATAAACTGACAATATCTATATTTAGGCAGAATTAGGAACTACATATAAGAGATTGTGTGCCTAAGAGGTATGAAGAGTGTGTGTGTGTGAGGACATGGAGAATAATAACAGTTTAGAACTATTTTATAGCAAACCCAAATTCTAATCAACCTAAATCAGAAACGAGTGAACTAGCAAGTAAGAACGGAAATAAACTTGCTACTCACAGTAAATCAACAATGGATGTTGATGGTAAGTTGGCAGAATCTCCTCCAAATAATCACCAAGGTATAGACCACAACTCCTCCAAGTGTATGTGAACACTCCCTCCAAGAGGGCCTCCAAGATCTCCTCCTTGCTCCTTGAGAGTGAGAAGAAATCTCCTTGATCACCAAGTATCTTGAAATCTCCTTGAGTGATTTCTTGAGTGATGCTAAACAATGAGCAAAGCCCTCCTTATATAGTATTCCAACTTGCCCACGATCAGACCTCCAAAAGCAAAAGCATTATCGCTATCAACTTTTAAAAACAACAATCGTAAAAGCCATCGCCAATCATCATGAAAAATCAGCACCCGTGCTTTTCAAAAGAAAATATTTTCAAAAAACACTTTATCTAAAATACTAATTGGCAAGCTATCGTGCACGGGGATCGAACCCGAATGAGTAGCTGTAGAGCACTTCGTCTTATCTAGATCGCCCACCAACTTTTGTTGAATAAAAATTGAATAAAAGTATATACATTCTGTGACATCATACAAGACTTAGAACATGCTATAATATTGGACATTGTATCCAACACATCTATCGTCAATAAATTTCACAACCATGCCAATCTTGGCTGAAACTGAGACTAATAATTGTTAGATATGCTCAATACTCCATCCTCAAGTGACTGCAAGTGATCCATGGTGCTCTAAGTTGTAAGGCCCCCATTGCGAGTAGAAGCCATTGTGAGAGCCCAAACATTTGTGGAACCCTAACTTCTAAGTTAGATGAGGTCTATGTGTGAATGTTGATGGTTATAGTTGATATTTTTTAGCCTAACCATCAGGTTAGGTAGGGCATAAACTTCTGGGCCATTGGGTAGCCATTCAAAGTGAAAATAAAGGCCTTGTGGCATCACACAATTTCCCCATATAAACTTAGTGGGGGAGTGCAGAGGGGGGGGGCTATCCCCTTCTATGGGGTTCAAGGGGCCTATCCCCTCGGCTCATAGAGCCAAGATGATAGGACTTTTGGTCATGGAGATATCATTAGATTGTATATTTTATCGACTATTTTGTATCTCCTAATTGCATTTATCTATACCGACTCTCCTTGTAAAAGCTACATAAGCATGGCCCAGGTTGAGCTTTACATAGCACTATGCACTAGTAATCCCTTCATCTAGATTTTGTCTAGATCACCATCTAAGCTCCACATTGGGAGCACATGGGTGTACAACACCATCATTGTAACTGCATTACGCTCGACAATATGAGAATTTGAGTTCTCTATCTCTTAGTCTGCATCTATCTTTGTCTCCATTTTTTTCTCTCAACTCTATATAGTCTATTCCATTGTGTTGTTATTTTACCTTACAATAACAGATTCTTCTTTATCCGTAGCACAAATAAAGCATTCAACAATGTGAAAGAACTACCATCAATAGTAGTCAAAATGATCTTACCAACTTCCATGATAGGATAAGAGGAGTTGTTGGCACATGTGATAGTATTCCATGTAGGGACATGTTGGGTGTGTGTAAAAGTGCGAGACACACGAGAAGCACACACAAGGAGCACAAATGAATCAAGACACACGTAGAAGACGATGGCTGGAATAGCTCTCTCTATTGATGATGAATTGAACTGAAGTAAGAGTTGAATAATATCCCTAAGTACAAAGTACCACCACATATGAGTGAATCATGTATGTGGTAACATGGGAAAAAAACCTCTGGCCAGAACTAGAGTAAAAAGTGCCTATGTATAGGGAAAAAGTTCACATCAAAGCTACTCGAGGAACACATAAGTGTAACAAACCCCCCTGAAGCGAATGATGTGAACACATACAAGGAGTTACAGATCAGCCCCCACAAGGTAATAAGCCTAAAGCTTTGCGAAAAGCTTCAAACTTTTCCTGTGGAAGAGCTTTGGTGAATATGTCTGCCACATTATCTTGTGTAGGCACATATACCAAATCAATATCTCGTACATGAAGGCGCTCTCTCACATAGTGATAATTCACCTCAATATGTTTGGTCCGTGCATGAAACATTGGGTTTCGTGCAACAGCCAAAGCACTCTGACTATCAGTGAGAATATGCATAGCAGCATCAATCTCCATGTAAAAATCCATCAATAGGCGTCTCAACCATATACACTCCACTGTAGCTGTGAAAACTGCCTCGTACTCGGCTTCACAACTCGATGTCACCACTATAGGTTGCTTCTTACTTAACCAAGATATGCATGAGTCTCCAAGGAAAAAGCAATTACCACTAGTGGACATGCGAGCATCATAACAACCAGCCTAATCACTATCTGTAAAAGCAAGCATGGCTAAATATCTCTGCCATAAAAGAGACCTAAGCTCAAAGTGCCTCTGAGATATCTAAACACACATTTTACCGCTTGCCAATGCTTAGTGCCAGGGCTATGCATGAATCGACTCAATTGGGAAATCGCATACTATATATCCGGCCTTGTGTTGCATGCATATATAAGACATCACACAACTTGCTGATAAAGAAAAGTATCAAATGCATCACTGGAATCTTCAACTGAGAACCTGAACCCTGTCTCAACTGGTGTGGAAACTGGCTTGCAATCCTCAAAGTCAAAATGCTGGAGTAGTTTTTCAACATACTTTGCTTGATGCATAACAATTCCCCCCTCAACGGATACAAACTGGATGCCAAGATAGTAGCTCAAAAGACCAAGATAAGTGACATCAAAAGTATGCTACAAATCAGCCATAAGAATGTCGTGTTGCATCACATGACCTAGTCAAGAGTATGTCATCGACATAAAGAACAATCACTATAAGATCAGCCCCATTTTTGCATACATAGAGTGTGCTTTCAATCAGACTACATGTGAAGCCAAGAGCAATCAAGTGCTTATGGATTTTGTCATACCATGCACGTGGAGGTTGCTTGAGACCACACAAGGCTTTATGCAAGCGAGAAACCATATGCTCTTTCCTTTTCATAGCAAATCCAAGAGTTTTCTTCACATAAACCTCTTCTTGCAAATCACCATTCAAGAAGGCTGTTTTTATGTCCAACTGATGCACTTTCCAACCTCGATGGGTAGCCAATGCAATGACGGTACGAATGGTAGTCCTGCGTGAAGTAGGTGCAAATGTTTCCTCATAATCAATGCCATATTGTTACACATATCCTTTGGCAACCAATCTAGCTTTGTAGCAATCAATGCTACCATCAGATTTTCTCTTAATCTTATAAACCCACTTTGTACCAATGACGTTCTTTCCTTTTGGCAATTCACATAACTCCCAAGTACCATTCCTATGTATGGAATCCATTTCTGATTGCATAGCACTCATCCATTGTGGATCATCACATGCATCTTCAAAAGAAACTGGCTCTTCATTACATGCTGTAGCAATAACAAAATAATCCACAAAAATACTTGATGCATGGTGAGAGCTTGATCTTGTTCTACCAAGTAAAGGTGCACTCAATTTGCTGTCTTGCAAAGTTTGTTTCAACCACTTTGGCATAGATTGTGCACTCTTGATAGACATGCGTTCATTATGTAAAACATCTTCAATATGTACATCATGCGTGGGCTGAATTTCATGCTCATTTTCAACCATATTTTGATGTAAATGTTTAGCCATATGCGACTAGAAATTTCCACCAGTTTGGACATTTTTTGGCTGAAATTTTTCAGCCATGTTTGGCTGGAAATTCTCTACATTCTCAGCCCTATTTGGCTGGAATTTTTCAGCCCTTTGAGCTTCAGTTGGCTGGTCTACATGATCATAGTCAAGTGCACCATTTTGGAACAAAGGCACGAGTGTATCGAACACATCTTGTGAGCTAACTGTTGGCTGTTTTTTGTATTCAAGTAGAGGGAAAACTGAATTTTCAGCAAATACCACATCTCGACTCACAATAACTGTGTTCGTCAATAGATGATACAAATGATATCCCTTACTTTCAGCACTATAACCAACAAATATACATTCCTTTGCCTTGTCATCAAGTTTGTGACGTTGTTGTGATGGCACAAGAGCATATGCCAAACAACCAAACACACGCGTATGACTAACCATAGGCTTATGACCATTCCAAGCCTCATAAGGAGTGATGACTCTCAATGCTTTTGTAGGGCAACGATTCAACACATAATTTGCACACATGACCGCTTCCATCCAAAACTTATCCGGAAGATGCTTTCCTTTAACCATACATCGTGCCATTGCAAGTAGAGTTCTATTTTTACGCTCGGCAACACCATTTTGCTAAGGTGTATATAACACCGTACATTGGTGTGAAATACCCCTTTCATGAAGAAAAGCATTAAACTCATGTGACATGTATTCACCACCATGATCCGTGCATAGAGTCAAAAGCTTTTGTGAAGAAAAAATTTCAGCCATAGCTGAAAATGCTTTGAAGCAAGAAAATACCTCATTCTTTGCTTTCATAGGATACACCCATGTATGGCGAGTAGCATCATCAATGAAGGTAACAAAATATACATGCTTCCCAAAAGATGGAGTCTTGACGGGACCACATACATCACTATGAACAAGCTGCAATTTTCTTGTAGTGTGTGTGTGACTATCTTTTGGAAAAGAAGCACCGATGCATTTTTCCAAGAATGCAACCTTCACATGCATGCTTTCAATGGACTCAAGTGTAGGCAAGCCAATAACCATGTCCTTCTTTTGCAAGTAAAGCAAACTATTGAAGTTCAAGTGACGAAAACGAGCATGCCAAAGCTCCATTTCAGCCATGGAAGAAGTATGAGAAACCAAGGAATTCGAGGCAGCCCTCTTGTATGTACCCATGCGATACAAACCATGACATAATGTACTGGACATCATGATAACATCGCCATTGCTGAAATCATGAACCATACACTTACCATCAACAAAGTGTATATGAAGTCCAACTTTGGCAATCAACAGAACTAAAATTAAGTTCTTCTTGATACAGAGCACATACAATGCATTTTTTAAGAGAATCACACCTCCATTTGCATCCGTAAGCTCAATTTCTCCTACTCCAATGATAGGATAAGAGGCATTGTTTTCACATGCTACATGTGCTCCTTTGGGTGCATCTTTCAAAGAGGTAAAAAATCTTTTACATGATGTTATGTGCTTTGAAGCACCACTATCAAAGAACCAATCCGAATCAGCCTCACTCACAACCATACATTTAGAATGCACAAAAGCATCATAATGACATGTAATAACACATGCCTATAAATCTTGAGCCATGTTAGTTTCATCATTCTTTACCGTTGCTGAATTTCCAGCAATGGACATGCCGGATTCCTTCTTCTTGTCATTGCGTTTAGCAAGCTTTCTACACTCATCAATAGTATGACTAGCCTTTCGACGATATTTGCATCTCTTCTTCTTTTGCAAATCACCATCATTAGAGGAAGGAGTGGAAGATGAAGCTTGAGGCTTTGGTTTTGATGAACCAAAAGCTGAACCATACTTGCTTTTCCCCTTTTGTGAGATAGCAAGTGCTTGTGTTCCCTCAATCAAACCACTCCTATTCACTCTAGACTGCTCTTCTTGCAAAAAAAGAGACACAACCTCATCAAATGCATACATATTAGGATTTCCTTTTGCAACCAAACAGAGTGTAGTAGCAAAGCTTTGAAAAGATTATGGTAATCCTTTCAACAATGTAGAAATGAGTGATGCATCCGGAATGATCTCATCTATGTTTGCCAATTGCTCTTTAAAGTCCTTGATGCGTGTCACATACACTTCCACCGACTCATTTTCAGCCATACATACATCCTCAAGTTGCTTCCTCAAGTATGCAACACGTGCTTCATTACACACGGCATACAAAGAAGCAAGAGTGTCCCATGCCTGTCGTGATGTAGAACATACCGAATGTGTGGAACTATATGATGCTTCGCAGAAAGCACAATCAAAGCATGAGCTTGAGCATCTTTTCCATCCCATCTAAGTTGCTCCTGTGTAGGTGGAGAAGGAGAAACCACTGTACTCGAAGAAGAAGCTCCATCTGTGATAGTAGACTGTGAAGTAGAAGAACCTTCAGGTCTTCGATCTACATCTGCCACTATGTTCCAAAGTTGTTTAGCAACAAGAACATGCTTCCTCATGTAAGACCACATCGGATAGTTGATCCATCATTCCCTATGCTTACTTGCTTCTTCGAAAGAGTTAGGTTCTTCACAAGCTATAACTTGACTCGTGTAGGCATAGTGTCTTGCAATGAATGAATCATAAGGCAAACTTTGAACAGGGTATTTAACCCTATTTAATGATTTTACCTCACCATTAGGTGGCAGGAGTATCCTCCTCCTTGGCTTTGATGCTTTAAATCCTATATTTTCTGATTTCTCCACATCTTCGTCACTTGTAGAGTCCATGTCTACCCATCGATGGTCTTCATTATTTGCCTTTTACTTTCCTTTGCTACTTCCTTCACTTGAATGAGCTTCATTCCTTGTCCTTCCTTAACAAGATGAGGTATTACACTCCATTGATGGTGTGCTTGAAGTGGTTGGACCACTCATCGCCATGTTTTGTTGTTGCTCTTTAAACTTTTTCTCAGCTTCATATGGATCATCAACCTATAACACATCTTTCCTACCACGCCAAGGTAGAAACTAATCAAATATTACAACCCTAGAAACCTTAAGCTCTTTGGTGCTAGGTTTATAACATCTAAAACCCTTTTCTCTGAAGTATATCCAAGAAATATACACCTATCTACCTTATGGTCTAACTTGTGTCTCAATTCTTGAGGTATGTGAACATAACACACACAACCAAATACTTTGAGATGTGAAAGGTTGGGTTTCTTACCACACCAAGGTTCATAAGGTGTAACTCCATTTACTTATAATGTTGGTAACCTATTCATAATTTATATGGTTGTATTTGCTACATCAGCCCAATGGGAGCAAGCTCATACCTAGCAATACTCCTTTGGAAGATTACCAATGCAAGGACCCTCATACTAACTTTCACATAAATAGAAATACATCAATCATACTATTGAAAATTTCCTTTATAACACAAAATAGGCAACATAAGCTCAACTCTATCCATATAGGCCTTATACATACCCTCCAAGAGATCCGCCAATAGAGGAAATGAGATATCCTCAATATCAAGGACCCCCATATGAGCACATTACCCACAACTGTAACTTGTATTAGGACAACAACCACCACATCCTCACGATATTGTCCTTGTAAAATATGCTCAATCGAAAGATAAGATGAGAGAGTAGTAGTACCTGTGAGTCCCTTCAATAATGTTGTGTTCACTAACCAAGGCTATGTAATACTCCAATAGAGATCGAGGTTACATACAAACAACAATACTATGAGTATGATAGCTATTCAGATCCCTATGGTTTGACTATGCAAACATGATGTATGTAGCACCTGGAGCCTCAACCAATTTGAGACCAATAATGAGACCTCTGAGTCCTAGAGGACCCTATTATTGATGTGGGGGAGACCACTTCATTCAAGAATGCATAGTATCGAGCCCAACATCTCCTAAAACATGGGAAGGATATTGTGCTGACTTTCAAAAAGAGTATGTCTTTTGAGATTGCCTTAAGAATCCCTAAATTGCATCTCCCACCACACAAATCAATGTGATTGAGGTAATTGATCAATCTAGAAGTGATAGAGAATATATAGTCCCCATAAAAGCTATGATGCAAGCTCAATAAAAAAGAAATCAAGAAGAGAAAAATCATCTTGAATATAATTCCATAAACACTAAAAGCAATGGGAAGGAGGACGACCTGCCTATCATTGTGGAAGATTTTATGGACCCTTTGGAGTCCACCAAACACAAAAAGAACTCAAAAAAGTAGAGATAAACTAGAAAATCTTAAGGCCAAATGGGCTCAAAAATTGCAAGAGGAGGAGAGTAACTATGTGGAAAAAGAGGAGCTCGCCCCTCTTGAGAAGCATGTGCAGGAAAAGGAGAACGGAAGCGTGGTACAAAATAAACTTGCATAGGGTCGAGATGGGTCAATTCTACCTGATCCCATGCCTGAAGATCTTGATATGTTACTAAAGGCCTACCAATCAAGATTAGCGGTTGGACCTAGTCTTGAGCTACATGATAAGTGCTATCCTAGAGGAGACTTTGAGAATGATCCTAGAGGTGGAAGCATCTTGGCCACATGAGCTTTGGGCTAAAGTCTAAGTGTCTAGATGGAGAAAGAAATAAGCTAAGGACGAAAACCTCAGTTTATTGAACTCAATAACTCAAAGGAGTATTAGATATCCAATGCCAAAGAGGAATTGGAGAAGGAAATGAACACAATGTGGAGGCAGAAGAGGTAGTTAGTCTCAAAACTCTTCCCAATTACACTCGGGAGTAGGAGCAAAAATCTAATTATTTTCATGCCCCCACCTTGAAGTCAAGAAATTGACATCATCAAGAGGAGATTCAAGAATTGAAGAAGGCCAAGGTAAGATGTACACTGACTTTGGAAGGATTGCTAAGTGCTAAGCCTCATCTTTGGGAGAAGATGGTAGTTCAATTGGGGAAACTAAACTTTGACAAGGACATAGAGTGTAACAAAGAGGAACTTCCTATGGTAAAAGTTCTAGAGGACAAAGTGGGAGACTTTAATGAGGGATATGAGGGAAATACTTGTCTACCAATCACGTTCAATGGCTATATAATGAAGGCCATCTTAGATACAGGTATTGGCATGGAATTTCCACCAAAGAAATATGGGAAAAGTGGGAAAAACCCACCCTAAGACCAACTCAAATTTAGTTGGAGTTAGTTGATGGTCATGTGGAACCACCACATGGAATTTTGGAGAATGTAACTTTAATGACATGCAAAGCGGAATCACATTTTAGCCATTTTTCGATTTGGGAAAGCAAAAAATTACAAAATGATCCTAGCGAGGCCCTTCATACAACAATCGAAGGTGGTGCAGGATTGGGGACAAGGCTCATTTATATCTCTGACACCAAGGAACAACAAAAATAAATAAATCTCCATAATTTTTCTTATAGAAATATTCCCCACTCCACTAAATCTAGTACGTAAGGAGGAAGATGATGTTTTTATCCATAGAGCAGGATCAAGTGACTAATCATACATGAATGATGACACTCATCAACGGATATGCAAAGCAACCAACAAGGAAGAGAAAATACTTCAAAGCTCACTACCAATAGTTGGAGATGAGAAACCTGTAGAACATCTTGCCTACATGTCTCAAACATTCCCAGACAAAGCATCTGAGCTCCATGGGTGGATGGAGATATTGGCTACTTTGGATGTGTGCATGAATGAACAAGTCATCGCAATGACCAAGTGTGTAGAAGAAGAGGGTTATGACTTAAGTCTATACAAAGTAACAATTTGGGAAGAGGATTATGATGATGAGAACTCTTCTTATGACTGTGAAAGTGTGGTATCATAATGGAATCAAAATTCAAGTTAGTAGATGATTACATGAGAGAAGTAGGAGTAGACCTTTCTAGAAAATACCCTAGTGTGATGACCATAGAGGAGTATCCTAAGGCTCCTACTAAGTACTTGACAAAGTTAGAGGAAGAGGAACAACCTAAAGAATATTTTGAGGCACCAAAGCATTTCAATAAGTATGAAATAAAGGATAGAAGGATACCCATCCAAATGCCTAAAAGACAGGCCCAAGGAGTGCCCTATGACAATAAAGAGAAAACCAAAAAATTAATAGTAACTAGGGAAATGATGAGGACCAATATAGCTTCATTGGGAGGGATGTATCTCCTAAGGAAGAAATTCAATTAATGGAATTATTATAGGAATATAGGGATGTCTTTGCATGGACATATAAGTACTTGAAGGGGGTCGACCTAGAGGTTTTTTTACATAGAATACCTATGACTCCTAAGGCAAAGCCATCAAAGTAGAGACCAATACCTATAACAATGTGTATTCCACCAAAATAAAAGAAGGAATAGACAAATTGCTTATTGCAAGATTCATGTATGAAATAGAGCACATGGAATGGGTATCTCCCATAGTGATAGTATAAAAAAACGAATGAGAAACTCAGGGTTTGTATCAACTTGAAGAAAGTAGATACTGCCACAATCAGGGATAGTTATCTGCTCCCCATCACATATCATCTATTAGAAAGGGTTTCACACAAGGATTCATACAACTTGGATGGCTTTTCAAGCTATAATCACTTGATCATTGCCCCTAAAGACCAACATAAGACAACTTTTGCTACAGAATGGGAAATTTATGTCCTTCATGTCATGCCATTCGGCTTGACCAATGCCCTTGTTACATGCCAATGATTAATGTTTCACATATTCAAGGAATGCTTGCAAAAAAGTATGGAACTTTATGAGGAGGATTTGTGCACTTACTCATCCTAGAGAACTCATCATATTACAAAACTAAAGTGTATTTTTTATAAGTGTAGACAATACACACTGTCTAAACCCTGAGAAATGTGTATTCATGGTCAGACAAGGCAAAATTCTAGGTCACATTGCATCCAAAAGATAGAATTTCAATTGATGAAGATAAGATTAAAATAATTTTAGAATTGGCTAGGCCAAAAACATAAAGGAAATACAAGCATTTATGGGCCATTGTGGATACTATTGAGGGCTCATCCATATGCATGTCATCATTTTGAACCCTTTATATATCTTTTTAACCCACTCTAAATGGACTGAGGATTGCGAATCGCCATTCCTTGAAATAAAGAAAGGTTGAGCTCAACTCCCATCCTTAAGGTGCCAAATTGGATAATGGCATTCCACATTCATGTGGATGCATATCATTTTTCCATAGGATGCATACTTGTACACACAACCAGTGGATGAAGGGAAGTTATACCTGTTACACTTATGTGTTCCTCAAGTAGCTTTGGTGTGAACCTTTTCCCTATACATGGGCACTTTTTACTCTAGTGCTGGCTAGAGGTTTTTTCCCCATGTTACCACATACTTGATACTCTCATATGTGGTGGTACTTTGTACTTAGGGATATTATTCAGCTCTTACTTCAGTTCAGTTCATGGTCAATAGAGAGAGCTATTCCAGCCATCGTCTTCTCCGTGTGTCTTGCTGCGTTTGTGCTCCTTGTGTGTGCTTCTCGTGTGTCTCTCACACTTCTACACACACCCAACAGTGGTATCAGAGCAGGTTCAGCTCCTTCTCAAGTTTCAGTTTTTCGCGTCACGGCAGGCGCGCACTTTCAACAGTGCAAATCGACTTCGGAGCATAGAACTGTGAATTTCGGCCGCCCGGAAACATTTCCAGTAGGTGTGCTAGGGTTTTACCCCCATATAGAAGCCATTCGTGCAGTCAAAATCGCCATCAGAGTGACGGTTTGTGAGCTGAATTTTCAGCACTTATTTCAGCTTTCATCGAAGTGAAGATTTTGTCACATTCTTTTTCCTTAGTGAAATGGCGGGCAACAATGACTTGTTTGGCATGCTTCAAGCTGAAGATAAGTTTGATGGGACCAACTATCCCATGTGGTCTTACATGATGAAGCATGTTCTTGTTGCAAAACAACTTTGGAACATAGTGACAGATGTAGATCGAAGACCGACAGGTTCTTCTACTTCACATTCTACTGTCACAGATGGAGCTTCTTCTTCGAGTACAGTGGTTTCTCCTTCTCCACCTACACAGGAGCAGCTTAGATGGGATGGAAAAGATGCTCAAGCTCATGCTTTGATTGTACTTTCTGTGAAGCATCATATAGTTCCACATATTCGGTCATGTTCTACATCACGACAGACATGGGACACTCTTGCTTCTTTGTATGCCGTGCGTAATGAAGCACGTGTTGCATACTTGAGGAAGCAACTTGAGGATGTATGTATGGTTGAAAATGAGTCGGTGGATGTGTATGTGACACGCATCAAGGACTTGAAAGAGCAATTGGAAAACATAGATGAGATCATTCAGGATGCATCACTCATTTCTACATTGTTGAAAGGATTACTGGAATCTTTTCAAAGCTTTGTTACTACACTCCGTTTGATTGCAAAAGGAAATCCTAATATGTATGCATTTGATGAGTTTGTGTCTCTTCTTTTGCAAGAAGAGCAATCTAGAGTGAATAGGAGTGGTTTGATTGAGGGAACGCAAGCACTTGCTATCTCACAAAAGGGGAAAAGCAAGTATGGTTCAGCTTTTGGTTCATCAAAACCAAAGCCTCAAGCTTCCTCTTCCACTCATTCCTCTAATGATGCTGATTTGCAAAAGAAGAAGAGATGCAAATATTGCCGGAAGGCTGGTCATACTATTGATGAGTGTAGAAAGCTTGCTAAACGCAATGAAAAGAAGAAGGAATCCGGCATGTCCATTGCTGGAAATTCAGCAAATGCAAAGAATGATGAAGCTAACATGGCTCAAGATTTTTGGGCATGTGTTGTTACATGTCATTATGATGCTTCTTTACATTCTAAATGTATGGTTGTGAGTGAGGCTGATTTGGATTGGTTCTTTGATAGTCGTGCTTCAAAGCACATAACATCATGCAACAGATTTTTTGCCTCTTTGAAAGATGCACCTAAAGGAGGACATGTGGTGTGTGCAAACAATGCCTCTTATCCTATCATTGGAGTGGGAGAAATTGAGCTTACAGCTGCAAATGGAGGTGTGATTCTCTTGAAAAATGCATTGTATGTGCCCGGTATAAAGAAGAACTTAATTTCAGTTCCGTTGATTGCCAAAGCTAGACTTCATGTACACTTTGTTGATGATAAGTGTATGGTTCATGATTTTAGCAATGGTGATGTTATCGTGATGTCCGGTACATTATGTAATGGTTTGTATTGCATGGATACATACAAGAGGGCTGCCTCGAATGTCTTAGTTGCTCATACTTCTTCCATGGCTGAAATGGAGCTTTGGCATGCTCGTTTTGGTCACTTGAACTTCAATAGTTTGCTCTACTTGCAAAAGAAGGACATGGTTATTGGTTTGCCTACACTTGAGTCCATTGAAAAGCATGCATGTGAAGGTTGCATTCTTGGAAAAATGCATCGTGCTTCTTTTCCAAAAGATAGTCATACACACACTACAAGAAAATTGAAGCTTGTTCATCGTGATGTATGTGGTCCCATCAAGACTCCATCTTTTGGGAAGCATGTATATTTTGTTACCTTCATTGATGATGCTACTCGCCATACATGGGTGTATCCTATGAAAGCAAAGAATTAGGTATTTTCTTGCTTCAAAGCATTTTTATCTATGGCTGAAAATTTTTCTTCGCAAAAGCTTTTGACTCTACGCACGGATCGTGGTGGTGAATACATGTCACATGATTTTAATGCTTTTCTTTGTGAAAGAGGTATTTCACACCAATGTACGGTGCCATATACACCTCAAAAAAATGGTGTTGCCGAGCATAAAAATAGAACTCTACTTGAAATGGCATGATGTATGGTTAAAGGAAAGCATCTTCCTCATAAGTTTTGGA
Organism: Ceratopteris richardii; assembly: GCA_020310875.1. Lineage (NCBI taxonomy): Eukaryota > Viridiplantae > Streptophyta > Polypodiopsida > Polypodiales > Pteridaceae > Ceratopteris > Ceratopteris richardii. The sequence goes on along the minus strand of CM035443.1, from coordinate 34,648,748 downwards.
TGGAAGCGGTCATGTGTGCAAACTATGTGTTGAATCGCTGCCCCACAAAAACATTGAGAGTCGTCACTCCTTATGAGTCTTGGAATGGTCATAAGCCTATGGTTAGTCATATGCGTGTGTTTGGTTGTTTGGCATATGCTCTTGTGCCATCACAACAACGTCATAAACTTGATGACAAGGCAAAGAAATGTATATTTGTTGGTTATAGTGCTGAAATTAAGGGATATCAATTGTACCATCCATTGACGAGCACAATTATTGTGAGTTGAGATGTGGTATTTGTTGAAAATTCAGTTTTCCCTCTACTGGAATGCAAAAAACTGCCAACAGTTAGCTCACAAGATGTGTTCGATACACTCATGCCTTTGTTCCAAAATGGTGTGCTTGACTATGGCCATGTAGACCAGCCAACTGAGGCTCAAAGGGCTGAAAAATTCTAGCCAAATAGGGCTGAAAATGTAGAGAATTTCCAGCCAAACGTGGCTGAAAAATTTTAGCCAAAAATTGCCAAAACTGTTGGAAATTTCCAGCCACATATGGCTGAACATTTGCGTCAAATATGGCTGAAATTGAGCATGAAATTCAGCCCACGCATGATGTACATATTGAAGATGTTTTACATAATGAACACATGTCTATCAAGAGTGCACAATCTATGCCAATGTGGCTGAAACAAACTTTGCAGGACAGCAAATTAAGTGCACCTTTACTTGCTAGAACAAGATCAAGCTCTCACCATGCATCAAGTAATTTTGTGGATTATTCTCTTATTGCTACAACATGTAATGAAGAGCCACTTTCTTTTGAAGATGCATGTGACGATCCACAATGGATGAGTGCTATGCAATTAGAAATGGATTCCATACATAGGAATGGTACTTGGGAGTTATGTGAATTGCCAAAAGGAAAGAATGTCATTGGTACAAAGTGGGTTTACAAGATTAAGAGAAAATCTGATGGTAGCATTGATTGCTACAAAGCTAGATTGGTTGCCAAAGGTTATGCTCAACAATATGGCGTTGACTATGAGGAAACTTTTGCAGCTACTTCACGTATGACTACCATTCATACCGTGGTTGCATTGGCTGCCCATCGAGGATGGAAAGTGCATTAGTTGGACATAAAAATAGCCTTCTTGAATGGTGATTTGCAAGAAGAAGTTTATGTGAAGCAACCTCTTGGATTTGCTATGAAAGGGAAAGAGCATATGGATTGTCGCTTAAAGCCTTGTATGGTCTCAAGCAAGCTCCACGTGCATGGTATGGCAAAATACATAAGCACTTGATTGCCCTTGGCTTCACATGTAGTCCGATTGAAAGCACACTCTATGTACGCAAAAATGGGGCTGATCTTATAGTGCGTGTTCTTTATGTCGATGACATACTCTTGAGTGGGTCATGTGATGCAAAACTTGACATTCTTATGGCTGATTTGCAGCATACTTTTGATGTCACTTATCTTGGTCTTTTGAGCTACTATCTTGGCATCCAGTTTGTATCCGTTGAAGGGGGAATTGTTATGCATCAAGCAAAGTATGTTGAAAAACTACTTCAGCATTTTGACTTTGAGGATTGTAAGCCAGCTTCCACACGAGTTGAGACAGGATTCAGGTTCTCAGTTGAGGATTCCAGTGATGCATTTGACACTTCTCTTTATGAGCAAGCTATGGGATGTCTTATATATGCATGCAACACAAGGCCGGATATACAGTATGCAGTTTCCTAGTTGAGTTGATTCATGCATAGCCCTGGCACTAAGCATTGGCAAGCGGTGAAACGTGTGTTCAGATATCTTCGAGGCACTTTGAGTTTAGGTCTCTTTTATGGCAGAGATATTCAGCCATGCTTGCATGCTTTTACAAATAGTGATTGGGTTGTTTGTTATGATACTCGCGTGTCCACTAGTGGTAATTGCTTTTTCCTTGGAGACTCATGCATATCTTGGTTGAGTAAGAAGCAACCTACAGTGGTGACATCGAGTTGTGAAGCTGAGTACAGGGCAGTTTTCACAGCTACAGTGGAGTGTATATGGCTAAGACGCCTATTGATGGATCTTTGCATGGAGATTGATGCTGCTACACATATTCTCATAGATAGTCAGAGTGCTTTGGCTGTTGCATGAAACCCAGTGTTTCATGCATGGACCAAACATATTGAGGTGCATTATCACTATGTGAGAGAGCGCCTTCATGCAGGGGATATTGATTGGTATATGTGCCTACACAAGATAATGTGGCAGACATATTCACCAAAGCTCTTCCACGAGAAAAGTTTGAAGCTTTTCGCAAAGCTTTAGGCTTGTGTTGGCATACAAGTCAGATGAAGAGCATACTAGCGCAACGGAGGAGTCATGCACAATACGGCAACAAGGCCCAACCATTTTTTCCATGGACCATTTACAACTCAAGTGATTTTGATCACTACACAAACATTGTGAATTCCGTTTTTGGTAGAATAGACTCCATTTTGTGCAAGCCGAGGAGTCCTCGAGCTTGAGGAGTACTAGAACTAGCTACATATCAGTTTTCATAATTTTTAGACTCTGTTTGAGCCCTCAAATAGGCTCTAGAACCTAATTTTTAACTAGGCCGGACACTAGGTCTGGACAAGACCAAAGCTAGTTAGGAAACTATAAAAAGAGCTAGAGAGCTCATTTTTGGGGTTAGATTGTTTGTGAATTGAGCTGATGTAAGAGACTTTTTGACTAATGCAAAGAATTCCTTTGTTGCTCTCCTTGTTCTTGCCTTGTGTGCGCGTGTGTGTGTATGTGTGTGCATGCTTGTGTGCTTCTCACTCACACACTTGTGCCTTCACTTGCTCATAGTCTTCATACTAGTCCTCACGTCTCCACGGATTGACTATTATGAGGTGAATCTTCTCACGTTGGTACTCACCATTGTGCTAGAGTGACACCAAATTTGGCGCCGTTGCCGGGGAGAGAGCTTCGAGGACGAGCGTGTGATGGTAAGACGTCGAGTTGAGACATTGGAGTTATAGGTAATATCCTTCCTTTTCTTTATTTTTCTTCATTTTTTCCTTACTTTCACATCACCATCATCACCATCATCATCCCCACCATCTCCCACCTCCATCTCCATCTCCACAAAAAATTTTAGTTTTTTGGTCATATTACACTCCCCACCTCATTTCCCTCATTTCATTGTGAGAGAGAGCGAGAGAGAGCTTGCATGCTATCTGTTTTTGGTGTGTTTTTGAGCTTTTGTTGCAGGAACTAGCTGTACCACCTTCTCCAGCAGTGTGCGCAGGTACGACAGACTCTGCACAGGTCCCGGGACGACGACCTCTGTCTGTCGCGACAGACACAAAAACTTAATATTTTGTGAATGCGTGTTTGGCACGGTAACCTACACCATTAGAGCACTCCAAATCACTAGAAGTTTCTCAAAAATTTGCGTTTTTTCAGTCTATCGCGACAGACACCATCTATCGTGACAGACACCGTCTATCGCGACAGACAGAGACCCACGATAGACCCCGTCTATCGCGACAGACACCTGTCTATCGCGACAGACCAAACTCCACGACAGATCCAGTCTATCGCGACAGACACCGTCTATCGCGACAGACCAAATCACGACAGACGACAGACACCGTCTATCGCGACAGACCACTCTATCGCGATAGACACCGTCTATCGCGACAGACCACTCTATCGCGACAGACACCGTCTATCGCGATAGACCACTCTATCACGACAGACACCGTCTATCGCGACAGACCACTCTATCGCGACAGACACCGTCTATCGCGACAGACACCGTCTATCGCGACAGACAGCCCCCCACGATAGTTTGTGTCTATCGCGATAGACACCGTCTATCGCGATAGACAGACATTTTCAACAAAAATTAAGGGGTAAATTTTTTGGAAATCTAGGCTAAATTTTGGGCATATTTGCACTCTCAAATACTCACACACGTGCAAAGGCCTTAGAAAAATGCATTAAAACTCCTGAAAGGTTCCTTTTGTCTGTTTAACCCCCTAAACCCTGAACGGTCACAACTTTTTCATACGAAATCCATTTTTTGAGGGCTTGTCGGATAGGATATTTGGAAGTTGACACACTGAGGGGTAGGAACACCAAGGGAGCTCTAGAGGAAATTTTTAGCAATACAAAAGGGGGAACAAGGGTCATTAAAAAAGTGTCTGAAATAAATTGTCTGTCAATTGAAGGATCAAATTGAAGCTAAACTTGGGATTCTTACAGGATCATCGAGAGCTCTTGGAGAAAGCAAAGTAAGTGCCAAGGCGAACAAGCTTGGAAACGTGCTTCCTGGGTAGACCAGCATCGCCTGGAGGAGCGACTTGAGGTTGGAACATCACTTAACCCCTCCGTCTATTCTTAGCATAGGCTAAGTGCGAGTAGTTGTTCTGATTGACTAGGGGTACGATAGGAACACTCAAGTTTGAAGAGCCCTTAATTTCTCAAGTGCAAGGGTAGGCTAAATTGTAGTCAAGGGATAACTTAAAGGAAAAGAACTTAAACTAAGCGGACGCAGAACATCAAGTACGACCCACGAAAGTGCTCTTGATGACGCTTAATTAAAAACAAGAAAACACATCCAAAGGAACTTAAAAGAAACAAGTGACTGGTACCAAAGAATCAGCAACATACAAAGGGCATATGAACCTTAGGTCAGGTAGACACCTAGGGAGAGACAGACAAAGTCTTAGATCTTCAGAGGCTAGTGTCAATCATACTGCGCGGTCTTGGGCCCAGCAGTTGAGCCATCATTCGTATTACCCTAGTTCTGAGACTAGCGAGTCTGAGATGTCCCACGGTATGGAGAGACCTACAGGAAGTTCTGGGGTGCCATATTTACATAGGGTGGAAGGCCCTTACACAGGAACAATCATGATATATGAGTTCAAAGATCCTGATATTCCAGGAAGAGTGACCTACTTAGATCACTCTTCAGAGAGGATCTTTGGGGTTACAGAAAATGATAGGCATGCTTACACTTGGAAGGGAGAATTTATTTTCCCCCAACCAAGATCGAATGTGTCCTTTGGTCGCCAAGGAGCTGGAACATCTCAAGCTCAGGGGACTCAAAGAGAAAGGAGTCGAGAGAGACCTGAGGTAAGCTTTGCCAACTCTTGGGGAAGAGAAAGAACGACAATGGAAACAAATAGAGGGGAACCTGAGGGACATAGAGCCCCAGGGAACCGAAGAAATGCCGATGATTTCCCTTTGCCAAGACCAAGAGAGCACCCGAGGACCTTGAGACCGACCCAGCTAGTTAAGTCCATGAAAAACTACTTCGATGGCACTGGAGACCCCTACGATCATGTAGCTGAGTTTAAGCAAGTCTTGAGAGCTGAACAAGTTGAAGACCTGTTCACGCAGTACAATGCCTTTGGTTTAACCCTTAGGAACACCACCCTGACATGGTTTCAGCCACTAAACGAGAGGGAGTTTAGAAGCATAGATCAACTTTTAGAGGCATTCATTATCGAATTCTCTAAAAGTGGCATAAGGCATAATACTTCCTCATTGATATACAGCTTCAAGCAGACCCCGCAAGAGACTTTGAGACTTGCAGGAAGAAGATTTAGGCAATATCTTGAGCGATTTCCTGGTCTTGAGTTACCCACAGCCGCTAAGCAAGTGGCTTTATTCTTGGATGGATTGCTAAGTACCAAATTGAGATCATATGTGTACTTGAAGGACCCCCGGACTATAGAAGAATGTGTACGCATGTGCATCGACATTGAGGATAACCTAGGGGAGGAGTTAGAGCTATCCAAAATCTACAAAGATTCAGATAGTACCTCTAGCCTCTCTTCCTCACAATCCACATCAATTGAGGAACTTGCGGAAAAAGTAGCTCAAAAACTAGGTGTCTCTAGTAAACAAATTCCTAGATTTGCCCCAGTAAAGAGGTGCTATACTTGCGGTGGTGACCATATGGCAAACGCATGTCCCATCACGGCTCAACCCCAAGTGAATCCTAGCAGCCAATATTGCACCATAGAGCGAAGGTACACAAATCACTCAGCACAGGACTGCCTATACAATAAGCAAGCGGTTAGGCAAACCTACCCTCAGCCATACCCTCAACAAGGCAGATACCAGAGTCAATATTCACCACAACAGTATATTAGGCCTCAGCAAAATTACCAACCGCAATATCAGGCCCAACTAAGACCCCAGCCAGTGCTAGCACAACAACCACCTGCTCCTACTAATGTGATTCCGGTCAAGTATGCTGCTGCAGAAGAAAACTTGAATAGAGCGATAGTCCCAGTAACACCATTAATCTCAGAAAGTGATCCCAGTGACCATAGCTTTGATTCTACACATGTTGATAGTCCCCAAGCTTACTACATGCAGTCTCCTGAACATGGTGAGTCTTACTATAGTGAGGAACCGAGTGAACCTATTTGGGAGACAGAGTATGTGAATGTCATGTACACGAACCCCAACCCTAGACCTCAACCTAGGCAGGTAAGACCTCCATTTCCTAGAGGGCCATGCTATAGATGTCAGGGAGATCATCTCATTCGTGATTGTCCCTTGCCTCCAACGACACAACCCCAGTCAGTGACAATCCAGGGTTATTTCCAGGAGTGTGGAAAGGAGCATCTCTTACGAGACTGCCCAAAAAATCCTAATAATATGCCAAAAATCACTCCTATCAATGTGATTGGCTTAGTGGTAGACTCCACAAGAAGTGTGACTTCCACAGCCCCAGTACAAATCATCACGAGAGCCCAGACACTTAAGCAAAACCAAGACTTAGGCCAGGAAAAGAATGCGGAGGTTAGTGAGACTGAGAGCCAGAATAAGAAGAGGACAAGAGCTTGGAGAGATAGCCGTGAACGTATGAAAAGGCAATGGGCGAGAAAGATGAGCGAACTTGAAGAAAGCCTACGAGAAACCAAAGCCAAAATCATAGAAATCACATCTCAAAAGCACTCTCACGCATCCCCACCACTACCATCCCCTTCACCCTCCATTCCTCCACCCACCAATCCACCACACGTAACCCAATCACCACCCCGAGTAGGATCAGTCTTAGCTGATCCCACTCCTGAAGATCTAGACATGATGCTTAAAGCATATCAGGCCAGAATTCAAGAAGGGCCCAATGTAACAGATCTTGAGAAATGTTACCCTAGAGCCGATCTAGAGATAGAGCAAACAAAGCTTTGTGCTAAAATGGTCGAGTTGGCGCAAGCCATGTTTGAAGCCAGTCGTTTGTTCAATGGCTCTAACCCCATCAGAACACCATTGCACTTTGATGGTCTATTGGATAGATTGGAGGGGTTACTTGCAAAGTCTGGAAAAGGAGCCACCTTCCAGGCTAAGGAGAGGCCAAGTGATAGAATAAGCATTCCTCCCAAGGAAGCTTATGTGCCTAACTCCACTAAACCAGACACCTCTTCTTCTATGAATCAATACACACCAGAATTCTTGCGAGAGATTCAAGAAGAGAAATGGGCTAAAGAGAGTGAAGTTCCTCCTCCCATTGAACTTGTGGATGACACACACGATCAATTCCCACAAGACCTTCCTTCCATTTATGGAGAGCAGGAGAGTGCCCAATCTCAAGAAAGATTAGACTTCGAGTCTAATTCTTTACAAGAACTACCGCATTTCACAGGCCCATGGGAAGCAAAGTCCACTTGTATGAGAGCACCTACAGTCATGGTAAGAAACGAAGATTCAGTCATACCTAGGAACACAGAGGTAGTGAAGAACACCAAAGTGCAGTGCAATCTCACTTTGGAAGAGCTGCTCAAGGTTAGACCAGAAGTGTGGAAACATGTAGCCAATCAAGTGCCCGAAGTAGCAAAACCACATTCCCAGGTAGGATCTCAAAGAATAGTGCCAGAAATACCCTTGGACAAGATAGGAGACATGAGCGAGGGAGAAGAAGGAAACACCTATCTCCCCATCACTCACCAGGGCTACACAACCAAGGCCATTTTGGACTCAGGTGTAGGAGTTGCAATTGTTACCACGTCCTTATGGAAACGATGGGGTAAGCCAGCTCTCAGGCCAACGAGAATGAAATTGCAGATGGCTGACGGGCACATAGAAAGACCCTTAGGACTACTAGAGGGGATAACTCTCACTACTTGTGGTGTAGAGTTTGAGCACACATTTGCTATTTGTGACTTTAGCAAAAATCAAGCCTATGAGATGATTTTGGGAAGACCATTTATGCGGCAGTTGCAAGTGGTACAGGATTGGGGAACCAATTCCTTGTATTTGCAGCACTTAGGTGTTACAACCAAAGTCAATCTCAAGGATTACTCTCATAGAGATGTCCCTCCTATCCAATGGAACACCATCCATAGAGCCAAAGATGATACTGAATCGGTGCATTCCCTAGGATCAGGATCCTCATGGATGCATGAAGACATTCACTTATGGATGTGTAAGGTAGCAATAGAAGAAGAGAAGAGAGAAAAATCCAGGGAGATAGGTTCAAAAGAAACCCATAGATCAATCCAAGACCCAACCTATGCACCTGTAGTTTTTCCAGACGAAGAATTCGAACCTCACGGCTGGGCAGAAATTCTAGCAACCATGGATGTAGCCATCAATGAAGAACAATGGACACCTCACTGTGATGAGGATGGCTATGACATTTCAGTTTTCTCCATAGAACCGATCATGGGAGAGGCAGTTTTAGAAGAATGTGAACCTAGCCCTGATGCATTTGAGGATGCGAGTGACTCCGATCTAGAATCAATCATTATGGACTCACCTTTTGCATCAGATGAAGAATACTTCTATGAAGTAGAATTTCAACCCCAGAAGCACGGAGAGCTTACAAAGGATGTAAGGCTAGCCACACATGTAACCCCTAAGGAAGAAGGAAAGGAAAGAAAGAAGAGAGAAGTCACACCAGAAGAGGAAGAATCTTTGTTTGAGGTCCCGAAAAATTTTAAGAAGTATGAGATAGATGACAGGAGAGTCATGATTAGAATGCCTAAACGAGAGGCGCAATCGGGAGAGGCCTATGATAACAAAGAAACCACCAAGAAAATAGTGGTAGCCATAGAAGAAGGAGAAGAGAGGTGCACTTACATAGGACATGACCTCACTAAGGAAGAAGAGCATGAGCTGATAGTCTTGCTAAGAGAATATAGAGATGTATTCGCTTGGAGTTACAAGGATTTGAAAGGCGTGGACCCGGACATATGCTCACATACAATTCCCATGACCACAGAGGCCAGACCCTCAAAACAAAAGCCATACACATACAATGACAACTATGCTGCCAAGATCAAAGAAGAGATAGACCGCTTGGTTGAAGCTGGATTTATCTATGAAATTGAGCACACTGAATGGGTATCCCCCATTGTAGTGGTGCCCAAGAAGAATGGCAAATTACGAGTATGCATTAACTTGAAGAAGGTTAACGCAGCCACGATCAGGGATAATTACCCGCTTCCTATCACCGAGCATCTATTAGAAAGGGTGGCAGGCAAGGAAGTGTACAGCTTCCTAGATGGGTTCTCTGGCTACAATCAGGTGGCCATTGCACCAGAAGATCAGCATAAAATAGCTTTTGCCACAGAGTGGGGCATATTCGCTTTTAGGGTAATGCCATTCGGGCTTACCAATGCTCCCGCAACCTTCCAGAGATTGATGTGCCATGTGTTTAAAGAGTTCCTAAGAAAGAATTTGGAAGTCTATGTTGATGATCTATGTGCTCATTCCAACATTAGACAAACACATATACCTGAACTCAGGCAAATCTTTGACAAGTGTAGAGAGTATCAAGTCTGCCTGAACCCAGAAAAGTGTGTTTTCATGGTCAGGCAAGGCAAAATTCTAGGACACATAGTGTCAAAGAATGGCATATCTACGGATGAAGAGAAAGTGAGAGCCATAGCAGAGCTACCTAGGCCAAGGAATGTCAATGAAGTACAAGCTTTCATGGGGCATTGTGGTTACTACCGCCGGTTCATTCACATGTATGTTGTCATTGCAAAGCCCATGTATGGACTTCTGACTAACTTTGAGTGGACTGATGAGTGTGAGAATTCCTTCCAGGAGCTTAAACGAAGATTATGTTCAGCACCAATCTTAACCACACCAGATTGGAATAAGCCTTTCCATGTTCATGTGGATGCATCCAATTATGCCATTGGATGTGTGCTTGCTCAACCTACTGGTGAAGGTAATATGGATCTCCCAATTGCCTATGCCAGTAGACAATTGAATGCAGCTGAACGAAATTACACCACTACTGAGAGAGAAGGCTTAGGCATGGTGTATGCGGTTAAAAAGTTTAGACATTATTTGCTTGCAAATAAGTTTAAATTTTTTACTGATCATCAAGCTCTACTATACTTGGTAAACAAGCCATGCAACACAGGTAGATTGGTGAGATGGTTCCTCTTACTAATGGAATATGACTTTGAGGTAGTGGTGAGAAAAGGCAAGACTCATTTGAGAGCAGATCATCTCTCTAGGCTTACATCCGGAGAAGCCCCACAAGGAGTATCAGATGATCTTCCTGATGCTTACTTGTTTAATTTGGAAGTAATACCTCAGTGGGCTAAGCCATTAGTGCCAGTATTGACATACGGGCCTAACCACCCAGTAATAAACACTCAAGGTAGAGAGGTAGTAAAAGCCCAGAAGTACCATATCATGGCAGGAAGCATGTACAAATAGACAGATCAAGGGATCTTGGCTTGTTATGTAGAAGAGGACGAGTACACTAAATGGTTGTATTTAGCACATGTAGGTGCATTAGAGCAACACTAATCAAAGCAACGAACCTTACAGACACTAAGGAGACTCGGAGTGCATTGGCCGACTATGGAGGCTGATGTCCAAAAGTTGTGCAAGGAATGCCCAATCTGCTGCACTAAACCACCTGTGGAACATGCCACTCTTTATCAAGTGTCCATAGTGCCAGATTGGAGTGAACCTCTAGTATCCTTCTTAAGGATGAAAACATTCCCTCCAGACTTGACTCTGGCTAGACAAAGGAGTTTAGAACAAGAAGCCCAGGATTATTCACTCATTGGTGATAATCTATGCAAGCGTGGTAAAGATGGTTACCTGAGACTATGTGTCCATGAGAGTGAATATCTCAAAATCTTGGATATTGCTCACCAAGGTGTAGCAGGGGGACACTTTGGACCAGATCGCGTAATCAAGGCAATACTATTTGCGGGCTTTTGGTGGCAAACCCTTCACATGGATGCACATACCTATGTGAAACGGTGTGATGTTTGTCAGAGAACTCAGTACCCTATATGCAAGGATGAGATGCCACTGAAGCCTATGATGGGCGGACGTGCGTTCTCTAAATGGGGAATAGACTTTGTTGGTCCTATTAATCCCCCAGCTAAGGGTTCACATGCTGAATATATCATCGTGGCCACAGACTATCTAACCAAGTGGGTAGAAGCAAAAGCTACTACAAAAAATGATGCTCAAACAACAACAAAGTTCTTATTTGAAAATGTATTCACGAGGTACGGATTGCCAATAGAGTTGGTGAGTGATAGAGGCACACACTTCTTGAATGAAGTCATAGAAAACCTTCTCCAAGAATTCTTGGTGATACATAAGAAATCGGCCCCCTATCATCCACAAGCTAATGGCCAGGCTGAGAGCACTAATAAGATCTTGTGCAATGTGCTGACTAAACTAGTGAACAATAAACGCTCTGATTGGGACAAACAGCTACACCATGCTGTTTGGGCATACCGGGTTGCCTATAAAACGGTACTCCAAGCCACCCCCTTTCAGATGGTATTTGGCCAAAATGCTGTGCTACCTCTGGACTTTTTGATACCTACATTGAAGGTAGCACAAGAGCATGACTGGACAGGCCATGAACTCTCCTCTCGAATCTTTGATCTTGAACGTCTAGGCGAAACACGATTGAGAGCTGTAGCAGGAATCTATGCAGCGAAGAAGAGGCAAAAGGCATATTTTGATACACATGTGAAGGATAAAGGCTTGAAAGTAGGCGACCTAGTCCTAGTCTACACATTGAAGCAGCATGCACGGAAATTAGAGAAAAGAGGTTACGGGCCAATGATTATCAATAGAATCTCCACAAGTGGCGCAGTTCAACTAGCCACTTTAGAGGGCGATATTCTACCAAGTTACATAAGTGGATGCAGAGTCAAGTTATATCAGGAACCCCTCACTCAAGAGATGCTAAATCGACTCAACACTGCCAAGAAACGTAAAGAAGAAGAGAAACGAATTAGAGAAGAAGCACAGGCAGAAGCTTTAGAACGCATCCGACGAATGAAATTGAGGAGACAAGGCAGAGACCCGCCTATGCTTGAAACTCAAGAATCTGTAGGCTATCCTATGGCCATGTGCGAGACTTCAGGTGGGCATTCCCATAGAATAATCGACCGACGGCCTTTTGTAACCCTAGGAGTAGGACAAGGAAAGGGTGCAAAGACTGTAAGAGCTTTGATTGACTCAGGTGCATCCACTAGTGCTGTCAAGTTGTCTTACTGTCAAGAATTGAAATTAACCGTCGATCCTATAGAAGCATATCTCATAGGATTGGGAGGTGTGGAAACCCCTTGCATGGGCGAGGTGGATCTTCCCATCTCCATTCAAGACGAAGTGATGACAATCAAAATACTAGTGTGTCAAGATGAGGACCTCACTGAGCCTCTTGTCTTGGGTCAGGACTGGATCTATGATCATGCAGTCAACCTCAACCTAAGAAGTGGACTTCTTCAAGTATGGGTAGATCATAGCCGAATTATAGTTGAATTGGAAAATGAGGCACTCAAGGAACTAGGCAAGGCACAAACTCCTGGTCCTTCTAGGGGCGCACATGAAGTTGACAATGCTATTTTTGTCCAAAACTGTATGATGCAGAAAGAGGCTTGTCTCAACAACGGAGCCAGGGAGAGGACGGAACTCCCTTCTTTTCCAAAGACCAGAAGGTTGCAACAACCAACGGTAGATCAAATACAGAAGAAGCAGAACACTACCAATACTGGATGCCAAAAAAAGGAGCAAAGCAGATTGTTTCAGCCATGGAAACAAGTATGGAGGCGAAAAGGCGAATACCTTGTTCAGACCAGGCCGACCCCACGGCCAAAACCTCTTATTAGTAGTCAACAACACGACACTAATAAGAAATCCTTCATTAATTCTCCTGCGAAATTGAAATCTATTTGGGTACCCAAGAAGTCAATGAAGGCCAGCCCACAATCACGACAAATCTGGGTGCCTAAGGCTTGCTTGCGGGCTCAAATAGCTACACCAAGGCCGCAACCGGTACAACATGTTTCACTCACTCGAACATCTGAGGCCCAGTCTTACACATCACGCACGGACACATATTCTTCCATGAGCATCAGTAGAATCACTTGTAAATGGGTCCCTAAAAAGCCTCATCTTCAAGCAGATACCCCTATCAAACTCTTCAGAGTCTCCACAAAATCAAGATCAAAGCCCATCCACTGCATTTGGCAACCTAAAACTTGTAATAAACCCCCGGACCACAGTTGTAAATCCATGCCCACCTACTAACTACATCACTCTCACACTACATCATTCCACTTAGTTCTTAGGTCCAACCAATTCCTAACTACACACACAAGCACCGAGCACTTATTAACCTACTAATCCCTCCCGAACCTCATGATAATGTTGTAATGGGGACAAAACCAGTTCTAACTTGTCCTTTACAATGTTAACACATGTTTCTATATTCTCACAGAATCAGGAGGCAAGAAGTAACATGGCAGAAGCGGCAGGTCCGAGCTCACAAGTAGGAATACTTACTGCAGGAATCGATGTGGATAGTCTACCTGTGGATGTGCCACCAACTGAACGACCTGTGGAGCTACAACACCTTCAGCAGATCCCGGTATCGGATCCACCCACAGGGATCACAGAAAGAGTCCATGCCAATTCTCATTGGTTCAATGGCATGCCATGATGGAGAGTGTTAATCTCCAAAAGAATAACCTACTCTTGTGATTAGAGCACCTCTATACAAAGAGTAAGTCAAAAACTTCACAACACAAAAATTCTGCTGCACGGTTTCTTTAAATTAATCTTCACAGGTTACTTTTGTCTGAAACTGTCATTCTGAACAGTCGACTTCACACCTGTAACTTCTAAGACTTGGTTCTCTTTGAATAGAACTCGTTTAAGCAAATGCTTCTGATTACGAGTAGCTTATCTTCTGACTTAAAGATTAAGCCCTCACTCATGCAAAACTTTAAAGTATGCACTGAGAAATGATCAAAACATTGATCACCAAAAATTCGCCTATTTCAGTAAACTTTGAACACTCAACACATATGAATGTTCCTACTGACAATTCTCGTTTTCTGTTTACAATTAAACTCTGAAAGTTAAGCTATAGATTGATTAACTATAGACTTAGATATCCTCAAAAGGATTTCACAAATCATCTATCACAGATGAAAACACACAGAAATTTCGGCGCAATATTTCTTCGATTACTCAGAAAATTACAGTTGAGTGATGAGAGGAAAACTCAACTAACTTTTCATATGTCTCATGACATCTAACTTCTCATTCTTCTCTTCTATTCCTTTCTCTCTCGTATATGTCTCTCATACTTTTCTTTCTACCTCTCATACTACGCGCCTCGACATTTTCAGGTATTTATAGATAAATTTGTACAAGCTTACAACTTTGACTATTCTACTGTACATATGTGTACATCCTTTTTTCCGGTTTTCTTCCGTGCTTCAAAACTTGTTCTTTTCTTCCTCCTTTCATCCTTTAACTTTTCATGAACTGAAAACTGTAAAATTAATCATTTCCGGTAACATTCCGGTGACTTTACTGTGACATTCCGGTACTGTTCCGATACTGTTCCGGTAGCATTCCGGTAACTTTTTTAAGGAAATTTTTGCTGAAGTTTCTGCAGACTTAAAGACCTTCAATTGTTGATTGTCTTGCACCAACAGCTCCCCCTCAATCATCAATTGAGGTTTTCTCTGTCTTCTTTATTCCTGCCATATCTTTAAACCTTTGTAACTTTGGTCCATCCAAACTTTTTGTAAGCATATCAGCTATCTGATCTTTCGTTGAAGTATGGATTACTTCAATCTCTTTATCCATCACCTTCTCTCTTAGAAAGTGATACTGAATCTCAATGTGTTTAGTCCTGGCATGAAAAACAGGATTAGCAGCTAAATATAATGAACTCATGTTATCTCCAAATATAATTGGAGTCCTCTGTATAGTGTCAAAATTCTTCATTAAAGTCTTTAGCCAAATCGCTTCCTTTGCGGCTTCAACCATGCCTTTGTACTCAGCTTCGATAGAAGATAAAGCAACTGTATGTTGCTTCTTGGAACACCATGAGATTAGCTTATCTCCCACATAACACATGTATCCATAGGTTGACCTTCTGTCATCTGGATTACCTGCCCAATCTGCATCACTGTATATTTTAATATTTGTATCTGAGGTAAACCCATAATACAAGCCTTCATTGAGTGTACCCTTAATGTACCTCAACACCCTTTGTCCTGCAATCCAATGTTCTCTGATTTTCCACCAATGCATCATGTTCTTCTTGCATAGCTTTTTCCCATTTTTCCTTACCTTTTGCCTCTTCATATGTAGAAGGGTCTTCATCTGCTTTCATTATGTAAGCATAATCTTTCGTAGCCAAAAATGAAGTATCATAACTGTACCTTGTAGGTTGCCATCTATTTCTTGATGACCTTCTGAGTTCTCCAGTCCTTGAGGTTTCTGGTTCTTCACACTCAGGATCAAATCTTGGCCTTTCTTCAACTTCTTCCTGCACTTCATAATTTTCTTCTTCATCAATTATTTGAACCTTTGATTTACCTTTCTTTTGACTCACTTCTTCTTCATCACCTGTATTGACATTAACTGTTCCTGCATACCAAGAACTTTGCTCATCAAACGTAACATCTTTCGATACCAGAAAATGTTTTGTGGATGGATTCCACAACCTGTATCCCATCTGTCTTTCATCATAGCCAATGAAAACATATTTTTCAGCTTTAATATGCATATGCCACACATCCAAATACTCTGCAATGATCCAGAGTAGGTCTTTTACCCCACCAAGCTTCATATGGTGTCATACCCTGCAGGGCTTTACATGGTAATCTATTTACCAAATAAGTAGCTGTATTTACAGCTTCAGCCCACAAATAGTTAGGACAATTTTTCTCATTCATCATGGACCTTGCAAACTCAACAAGAGTCCTATTCCTTCTTTCTGCTACACCATTTTGTTGAGGAGAGTACCTGCAAGTAACTTCCCTTTTTATACCTGCATTCCATAAGTAGTCACTGAATTCGTTGGAGAAATACTCTCCTCCTCCATCTGATCTTAGTCTCTTCAACTTATGACCTGTAGTTCTTTCTGCATACGCATGATAATGTTTGAATGTATTGAATACTTCTGACTTATCCTTGATCACATAGATAGTGATCCATCTAGTAGCATCATCAACATAAATCACATAATATCTTGATCCATTTATACTGAAATCTTTTGATGGTCCCCACACATCTGTGTGTACCAACTCAAGCTTCTCTGAGTGCATAAAACCATGCTTGGAATAAGAATTCTTATGAGCCTTACCAAATTGACATGCCTCACATTTGTATGTCATATGTTGACTTGCAACATTAGGCAATCCAAGCACTGAACCATTGTTAATCATATCTTTAATACCTCTTTCATTGAAATGTCCAAGCCTCTTGTGCCAAAGATCTAACTCAGAAATTTTCTGTCCTTCATATGTAAACATGGCCTGACCAATGTTGCCTTGAATCTTCAGTGTAAACAGTCTTCCTTCTTTCTTTCCTGAAACAATCTGTTTATACCCTTGACTGGGATCTTCCACGTATACTCCTTCATTAGTGAATCTTACTTCATATCCTTTTTCAACAATTTGTCCTACACTTATCAAATTCTTAGGAATTGTAGGAACATACAGAACCTTACCCAATAAGGTACTACCGTCTTTGGCTTTCACTGATCCAATCGACTTCACTTTATGCTTTGTGTTGTCACCTGTTTGAACAACATGATTAGAAACTTTATTCTCCAAATCAGTCATCAGTGATATGTTTCCACTCAGGTGATTGCTACATCCTGAGTCAATGTAGAAGACTCTTTGATCTTCACTCTGACTTTCACAAGTAGCATTCAATATCAATGTTGAATCTTCCTTCTGTTCTGAAGCGTAATTGTAGTAGGTATTGTTATATTGTTGACTTTGGAATCCTCTACCTGCATTTCTTCCAAAGTAACTCCTACCACCTCTACCTCTGAAATTTCCTCTTTGATTTCTGCCACCTCTTCCTCTTGCATTGTAGCTTTGACTATATCCATTATTACTTTGAGTATTGTGCCAACAATCATTAGCTAAATGATTTGTCTTACCACAAATCCAGCAAGCTTTGCCTCCATCTTTGTTGTTTCTGCCTCTTCCTCTACTTCTACCATTTCCTCTTCCTCTTAGAAAGTTGGCTTGGCTAGTTGTTCCTTCATCTTCATTTGCTTGTTGCTTTCCTTTGCTATTCTTCTTTTTATCTTTCGAGTACATCGCATGACCTGCACTCTTGTCACCATCTCCTTTAACATCATTCTCAAATGTTAGCATATGACCTAGCAACTGATTTAAATCAGGAGTGAAATGGTCAAGTGATAATTCCGTAGACAAAATAAACGGCTTCCATTTGTCATCACCTCTTAAGCCTGTAAGAATTTGCCTTACCAATTTATCCTCTTCGATATCTTCATCAACAGCGCCTAATGCATCTGCAATGTCTTTCATTCTTGTCACATAGTCTGAAACAGACTGAGAAGCCTTCTTCTTGAAGGTTGTAAACTCTGCCCATAAGGATGCCTTTCTTGACTTAGTAGTATTCTGGAAATGCTCCTCCAATGCATTCCAAATGTCCGTTGCACTTTCAAGACCTCGAATATGAGGTAACAAGTAATCATTTACTGCCATATAGATAATGCTTCTAGCTCGAGCATCTTTCTTCATCCAGTTTTTCAAATCTGCTAACTCTTCCCTAGTCGGAACACTAGGATCTCTGAACTGTGGCTTTTCTTCTTCTCCTGTGATATAAGCTATCAAATCTTTGCTCATAAGATGAGCTTCCATCCTCATTGACCACGCAGAATAGTTTTCCCTATCCAGTTTCTCTATCTGCAGAGAATCTCCCATCTTGTGTCTTCCTGTGTACTAAAACCTTCAACCTTTATGAATAATATATGTACCTTTGCTTCAAATTAGACTCCGTTTGTCTTTCTTGATATCGTATGATCTCTTCCTCAGGTTTCGCCTTCAAGCTTTCACCTTTTAGTTCTTCGGTTGTTGAATTCTTTGTAACCGCAGCAATCGGGAACCTCCTTTCTTTGATTTTGATGTCTCCTGCTCTGATACCACTGATGGAGAGTGTTAATCTCCAAAAGAATAACCTACTCTTGTGATTAGAGCACCTCTATACAAAGAGTAAGTCAAAAACTTCACAACACAAAAATTCTGCTGCACGGTTTCTTTAAATTAATCTTCACAGGTTACTTTTGTCTGAAACTGTCATTCTGAACAGTCGACTTCACACCTGTAACTTCTAAGACTTGGTTCTCTTTGAATAGAACCCGTTTAAGCAAATGCTTCTGATTACGAGTAGCTTATCTTCTGACTTAAAGATTAAGCCCTCACTCATGCAAAACTTTAAAGTATGCACTGAGAAATGATCAAAACATTGATCACCAAAAATTCGCCTATTTCAGTAAACTTTGAACACTCAACACATATGAATGTTCCTACTGACAATTCTCGTTTTCTGTTTACAATTAAACCTGAAAGTTAAGCTATAGATTGATTAACTATAGACTTAGATATCCTCAAAAGGATTTCACAAATCATCTATCACAGATGAAAACACACAGAAATTTCGGCGCAATATTTCTTCGATTACTCAGAAAATTACAGTTGAGTGATGAGAGGAAAACTCAACTAACTTTTCATATGTCTCATGACATCTAACTTCTCATTCTTCTCTTCTATTCCTTTCTCTCTCGTATATGTCTCTCATACTTTTCTTTCTACCTCTCATACTACGCGCCTCGACATTTTCAGGTATTTATAGATAAATTTGTACAAGCTTACAACTTTGACTATTCTACTGTACATATGTGTACATCCTTTTTTCCGGTTTTCTTCCGTGCTTCAAAACTTGTTCTTTTCTTCCTCCTTTCATCCTTTAACTTTTCATGAACTGAAAACTGTAAAATTAATCATTTCCGGTAACATTCCGGTGACTTTACTGTGACATTCCGGTACTGTTCCGATACTGTTCCGGTAGCATTCCGGTAACTTTTTTAAGGAAATTTTTGCTGAAGTTTCTGCGGACTTAAAGACCTTCAATTGTTGATTGTCTTGCACCAACATGCCAGGTCCATTAGGAGAGGCCAAGTATATATGGGAGTCTAAGTGCGAGTATGACAGATCATGGGTTCGATTCCAATTTTTCTTCAAGGAGTTTGAGACTCTACAGAACACCGAGGATCTCCAGACCATATGGCAACGTGTAGGGCTAGCAGAATACTTTGAAGCACCACTACCTAAACCGGATCTCCTCCGATGCTATTATTTGGTCTCCACATTACAAGCTAATGAAGAAAAGGACAAACCAGGATCATTTGTTCTTCCTTCCTTGCTGGGCAACAACGAGTTAAAGAGGTTTGAACTTACCGTGGAGTTGGTGAGCTCTGCTTTGAATATGCACGGCACACATGTACCTTCTGAGAAGGATGCTCTCGTTCCTACTAACATGAAGGATAGGAAACTACTGAAGCTTAAAGACATGGCAGCACTCACACCAAACGTGTCCATCCCTCTCCGTATGTGCATGCAACATTTTAATTTCCCCGGCCAAGACCGCTTCACACAACCACACAAAAGAATCTGGTTCGCTCTCTACTTAGCGGAGACAGGTGCGTTACCAATTAAGCTGCCTGTATGGATTATAGATCAATTGTATGAAGCAAATAAAAGGTCTTCTAGGAAATTAGTGGTGAAGCATAGGAAGCTCATTGGAAGTCTTATTTTTTTGTGCAACACTAGACCAGACAACTAGTATGTTGTTGGAGTGTTAAGTAGGATTTCCAACAAACCTAAGAGAGTCATTAGAATGCTAGAATGTAAATTCTAAGGTACATTGCAGGAACCTTGGATTTTGTTATTCTCTATACCACATGTGATACACTCCTAGAATATTGTGATTTGGATTGGGTTGGAGATTGTGATTCTAGAAAATTAGTTTTTAGATGTTGTTTCTCACTTGCTTTAGGAATATTTTCTTGGGTAAGTAGGAAACGATCAACTCTTGCACTCTCCTCTACTGAAGCAAAGTATAATGCAACTTGCTTTGCCTCTTGTGAGGCAGTTCGGTTAAGGAGAATTCTTGTAGATCTAAGATTTCCATCACAAATGGTGACTATACTTAAATGTCATAATCAAAGTTGTATGGACATTGCAAAGAACCTAGTATTTCATGCTTGCACCAAGCATATAGAAGTACACTACCATTATGTTCATGAGCTAATTGAAGATGAAATTTTGGAGCTAGAATATTTCCCACATAGGCAAATTGTGTGAATATATTCACTAAAGCACTTGGAAAAGGTAAGCTCAACAAGCATCTTCAACCGATGGGCATAGGACCCTAACCTACTTGATTTATTGCTTGGTAAACATTGAGGAGGGGTGTTAGTATATGACCAATGTCTACCCCTCATGATTGTGTGTACTAATGCACATTTTGTAAGGCCCCCATTATGAGGAGAAGCAAAGAGTGCATTAACCAATTGATGGGAATCCCAACTTGCATGTTGGATGAAGGTCAAATTGGACCATGCAAGGTATTTTAAGGAAAGGGAGTTACCAAGGTCCCAAATTGTGGGGTCCCATGCAGTGGGGAACAACCTTGGTTGGGGCATCCAAGGGGGCCAACGAGCCCCCTAGTTGAGGATTCCTAGGGGGCCAATAGTCCCCCTAGTGCGGGTCTAAGGGAAACACCCCCAATGAGATGGCAAAGGGAATATTCCATGGAATATTCCTTCTCAAAGTATGAAAGTAATTCATATTTGTTAGGTAAGTTGAGGTGTCCTAAGCCACATATGAGGATTACACGGGTGATGACCACCCATGTATAGCCATCCATGGAAGGCTACATCTCTCCATTAGCCTATATATACATGATCTTTGCACTACCCGAGATATTGAATTGAGCCAACATGCCTCTACCTTGTAACTCTCTATCTAGAGCTGTCTAGATCACCATTTATGATCTACTTGAGGCAGAAGGTGTCAAAGACGATGATATTCTGCATATTCCTGTTCGTGCTGCGGTTTTTGCTACACCTACTACAGAGCAAATTTGTTGGAATGGCAGAGATGCCCAGACACATGCATTGATAGCTTTGTCTGTCAAACGTGCCATTATTCTTCACATTCACTCTTGCAGAACAGCTAAGGATGCTTGGGATACACTTACCACATTAAAGCAAGCTAGGAATGAGGCTCGTGTTGCTTACCTCCAAAAATAGTTGGAGAGTGAGCACATGAATGAAGGTGATTCTATGAACAATTTTTTTAAAAAGATCAAAGACTTGAAGGAATAGTTGATTTTTGCTCATGAGGTTATACCAGATAGGTCACTTGTGCAGACCGTTCTGAATGGTCTTCCTGATTCATATCAGAGTTTTGCTTCTACTCTTTGGTTGATGATGAAAGGCAATCCAAATTCCTTGTCATTTGAGGAGTTATTCTTTGTTCTATTGCAGGAAGACCAGTCCAGGCAGAACAGGTCCATTAGGTGTGTTGCAGATCAAGCTTTCTTGGCTAGTCAGAAGGGCAAAGGAAAATGGAGCTCTTCTACTAGTAAGCAGAAATCTGCTAATGCTGCACAATTGAAGAGGGAAGACAAAGATGAAAAGAAATCACAAAAGCAGAAATTGTTTTGCAAGTATCGTAAAGGAAACGATCATATCATAAAGAACAAACCAAAACTGGTTGCTAAAGAGGCAAAGAAGAAAGAGGTTGGAATGGTTGTTGCAGAGGCCTCTACACCAAAAACAGAGTCTGCTAATCTTGTGCAGGAAGAAGAATGGGCGTTTACTACTGTTTGCAGTTTTGACCCATCTTCTCATGAGAAGTGCATGTCTGCACTAGGCTCAGATGTTTGGTACTTTGACAGTGGGGCGACCAAACATATTACCTTGCAGCGCAGTTTTTCTCTTCACTCGAGCCTGCCCCTACAGGGAATACTGTTACATGCACCAACAACTCCTCTTATCCTATTATGGGAGTTGGTAAGATCATTTTGACTACTGCTAATGGTAGTTCGTTCACTTTGTCAGATGCTTTGTTTGTGCCAGGGATTAAGAAAAATCATGTTATCAGTTTCTGCATTAGCCAAGATTGGCTTGGTTGTAAAATTTGTTGATGACAGGTGTACAATTCATGATCTATCAAATGGCGATGTGCTTATTGCTTTTGGCATTTTATGTCGTAGGCTGTATAAGCTCATAGACTATGAAAGATCTGTAAATGATTCGGCATGTGCAGTACATGATTCTTAGGCTATGTCAGATGCAAAGCTTTGGCATGCACGTTTTGGACATTTGAATTTTGCTAGTTTGCTATGCCTATAGAAATCTGAAATGGTGTCCTCTTTGCCCAAACTTGAGGCACCTGGAAAACATGTTTGTGAAGGCTGTATTTTGGGCAAAATGTAGTGTTCATCCTTTCCAAAAGATGGTTCAGTTCGGGCTACTTAGAAATTGCAGCTTGTACATAGTGATGTATGTGGTCCTATGCAGACACCTTCTTTTGGAAACTATCTTTACTTCGTGACTTTCATCGATGATTTTTCCAGGCATGCATGGGTATATCCATTGAAGGCAAAGTCCGAAGTGTTCATGTGCTTCAAACAATTTTTGGTTTTGGCTGAAAATCTCTCAGCATGTAAAATGGGCCCCCTCCGTTCTGATCAAGGGGGGGAATATATGTCTTGTGATTTTAATGCATTTCTGGCTGAACGTGGGATAAAACACTAGTGTACAGTGCGGTATACACCTCAATAGAATGGAGTTGTTGAACGAAAGAACAGGTCACTCATGGAGATGGTGAGGTGTATGGTCAAGATTCAGGCTTTACCACATAGTTTCTGGCTTGAGGCTACTTAACAGGTGTCCCACTAAAGCGCTACAGTCTATCACTCCATATGAGGCTTGGCTTGACTGCAAGCCATCTGTTGCTCATCTGCATGTTTTTGGTTGTCTGACATATGCATTAGTGCCCGAACAACATCGCAGAAAATTGGATGATAAAGTAGTAAAATGTATTTTTGTTGGGTATAGTTCTAAAAGTAAAGGCTATCATCTGTATCATCCACAAACTAAACACATTGTGGTTAGCCATGATGTTGTTTTTGTGGAAGATGCTATTCAACCATTGCTTTCATGTACTAAGGAGACATATGTTAGCTCCAAAGACATGTATGATACTTTGCTACCTCTTTTTACAGGTGGACAATCTAGTGTTGGTCATAATGAGGCAACTTCTCAGCCTTTTCAGGTTTCATGTTGTTGGCAAATGAAGCAAGTATGAGCATACATGCAGATCTAGCACTAAGGCAACCCATTAAATTTTTCCAAACTTTACACCATGTTAAAAGTGATTCTCATCACTAAAAACCCTTGTAAATATCATTTCACCTTTTTGTAGCTCCATTTGTACAAGCCGAGGAGTCCTCAAGCTTGGGGAGCCTTAGAAGTAGTTGCCTGCCAATTTTCATAATTTTTAGATCTCATTTGAGTCCTCAAATAAGCCCTGGAACCTAATTTTTAACTAGGCCGGACACTAGGTCTGGACAGGGCCAAAGCTAGTCAAAAACTCTAAGTAGAGCTAGAGAGCTCATTTTTGAGGGAGCTTCTTGTAGTTTTGAGCTTGTATGAGAACTTTGTTGCAATAGAAGTGATTCCATTGTCTTACTCTCTTTGTTCTTGCCGTGTGTGCGCGTGTGTGTATGTGTGTGCATGTTAGTGTGCTTCTCACTCACACATTTGTGCCTTCACTTGCTCGAGGTCTTCATACCATCCTCATGTCTTCCCAGATTGACATTAAAGGAGGTGCTACTCATCACTGAGCTACACCAAATTTTGGCATCGTTGCTGGGGATTCGAGCTTTGAGGACGAGCGTGTGATGGTAAGACGTAGAGAGGACGCGTTGGAATGGTAAGTAGTAGGTAAATTTCTGATTTTTCTCCATCTCCATCTCCATCACCACCTTCATCTCCTTCTCCACATTATATTCCCATTTCCAAATCATTTCCTCATTTGCTTTGTGTGAGTTTGAGAGAGAGCGAGTGTGTGTTCTTGCTTGTGTGTGTGTTTTTTTGCATGTTTCTTACAGGTTGCAGCTCCATCATCATCTCCAGCAAGCTCAGCAGGTACGGATTTTGTCTACGCAAACTCCGAGGCGTTGAGGTCGAGCTATCGCGACACTCCGGAAACTTCACCCTATCACAGTTCTGAGTGCACCAGGACACAGCGCAGGCCTAGAGCTCCTAGGATCACTAGACAGAACAGCAAAATTTGCCATAACACGACCTATCGCGACACCTCGAAGTATCGTGATACCCACAATCTATCGTGACACCTCGAAGTATCACGATACCCACGACCTATCGCGACACACCCAAGTATCGCGACACCTCGAAGTATCACGATACCCACGACCTATCGCGACACACCCAAGTATCACGACACCTCGAAGTATCGCGATACCCACGACCTATCGCGACACACCCAAGTATCGTGACACCTCGAAGTATCGTGAAACTCCCAAGTATCGCGACACCTCAAAGTATCATGATACCCACGACCTATCGCGACACACCGGAGTATCGCGACACTCCCAAGTATCACGACACCTCGAAGTATCGCGACACTCCCAAGTATTGCGACACCTCGAAGTATCGTGACACTTCCAAGTATCACGACACCTCGAATTATCACGACACTCCCAAGTATCGTGACACCTCGACCTATCGCGATACCCACGACTTATCGCGACACACCGACCTATCGCGACACTTCGACCCGACCTATCGTGACACTTCGACCCGACCTATCGCGATACATGGGCTTGACGCATAAAATTTTAAAGTAAATTAATGGAGTGAAGTGAGGTATATTTGGGCTTAATGGTAGACACATTGGGGTAACATTAGAGCCTTAGGAGTGGGCAAAAGACCTAGACACCAGGGAGAGATCTCTTGAATCCTGAGAGGTCCTAAGATTTTGGGGGTTCCGTAAATTACTCCAAGGGGGGCCCATAATTGTTGATGTGTGTCTTTCAATTCATTGTGGTCAATAAGCTATATTAACTTGTGAAATTTTGCAGGAACAGTGTGTGCACTCAAGGTATTCCAAGGCAAGCTAGCAAGGGTGAGTACCAGGCTTGGGAGAAGGCTTCCCGGGGGTGTGCAACGGTCGGAGCAACCAGAGGATTGAGGTTGGAAGTTCTCTCAACCCTCCTTTTTCAATTCCTAGCCTAGGCTAAGTACGACTTAGGTGTGGTAATTAATTAGGACAACGTCAGGCACGAATTAAGTCCAAGAGAACTAATCAACCAAGTGCAAGCATTAAGTAGATCTTAAGCGCGAAAACCCTAAGGGACAAAAGTAAACTTGAATCGATCACTTATCAAGCGCGAAATTCACTTAAGTATTCCTGACGACGTGGTACCAGACAAGATCATAAACATAATAATCAACTAAAAAGAACAAAGTGATTGGTGTCAATTAACCTGCAACGAGAGTGTACTTGGGACCAAGGGGGTAGAGAAACCAGGCATATGAACCTTAGGTCAGGTAGACACTTAGGCAGAGATAGACAAAGCCTCAGATCTTCTGAAGCTAGTGTCAATCACACTACTAGGTCTTGGGCCCAGCAGTTGAGGGATTACCCATACACTCCACGATCAGAAACAAGTGATTCTGAAATGTCCTATCACATGGAGAGACCTGTAGGTAGTTCAGGGGTGGCTTATCTAGAAAAGCCAGAAGGACCTTACAAGACTCAATTGGAATACATAAGGACTAATCGTCTAGGTGCTCGCATCTACGAAGACGGCCTGAGAAGATCTGTGGTCCAGGTTAAGAACCTCGATCAACCCCATGGACTAGAACACCCGGTAGTCAAGTTTGAGAATGGAGCATACCTAGATAAAGAGGGGACTATATATGTAGTCACCACTCTTCCTGATAGAACAGATGAGTTTGGAAATGTGATTGTGGAGATCGACATGGGTGATATAGAGCAAGGGAATTTAGAGAGAGAGAGAGAGCCAAGAACTCCCCGTGGTAAATCTGTCTTGACTAGAATCATGACTCTAGAGTGGATTCCACAGGATAATAAAAGCATAGATTTGCTTTTAAACCGAGAAACCGATGAGGCCTTTTGGAGATATAAACCTGCTCAACCTCAAGAAGTGAGTGCCCTCACAATCTATGAGTTTAAAGACCCTGATAGCCCAGGAAAAGTAACCTACCTAGAAAATACATCAGAGAGAATCTTCATGGTCACCGAGCATCGCAAACATGCCTACACACTAGGACCCTGAGGCCAACTCAACTGGTGAAGTCCATGAAGAATTACTTCGATGGCACTGGAGACCCTTATGACCATGTGGCAGAGTTTAGGCAAGTCCTGAAAGCTGAACAGGTAGAGGATCTATTCACACAATATAATGCTTTTGGTCTAACCCTTAGGAACACTGCCCTTACGTGGTTTCAACCACTAAACGAGAGGCATTTCAAAAACATAGACCAGCTACTAGAGGCATTTATCATTGAGTTTTCTAAGAGTGGCATAAGGCACAACACTTCCTCACTAATTCATAGCTTCAAGCAAACACCTCAAGAGACAATCAGACTAGGAGGAAGACAGTTTAGGCAATACCTAGAGAGGTGCCCGATGCCTGAGCTACCCACACTAGCCAAGCAAGTGGCTTTGTTCTTAGATGGATTGTTGAGCACCAAGCTCAGGTCATATGTGTATCTGAAGGACCCCAGAACTATAGAAGAGTGCGTGCGCATGTGCATAGACATTGAGGATAATCTAGGTGAGGAGTTAGAACTATCAAAAATCTATAAGGATTCGGATAGCTCTAGTGGCCTCACATTTGGTCAATCCACATCCATTGAGGAACTTGCAGAGAAGGTAGCTCAAAAACTAGGTGTCTCTAGCAAACAAATTCCAAGATTTGCCCCAGTTAAGCGGCGCTACACTTGTGGAGGTGACCATATGGCAAATGTATGCCCCAATATGGCCCAACCCCAGGTGAATCCTAGTAGCCAGTACTGCACCATAGAGCGAAGGTACACCAACCACACTACACAGGAGTGCCCATATAACAAACAAACTGTTAGACAAAATTACCCTCAGCCATATCCACAACAGGGTAGATACCAGAATCAGTACCCACCACAACAAGACAGCAGACCACAGCAAACTTATCAGCCACCTTATCAAGGGTAGCAGAGACCTCAACCAGTCCTAGTTTAGCAACCCCCTGCTCCAACCAATGTGATCCCAGTGAAATATGCCTCTACTGAAGAAAATCTGAACAGAGCCATAGTACCAGTCACCCCATTGCTATCAGACAGTGATCCAAGTGACCATAGTTTTGACTCCACACATATTGATAGCCCACAGGCTTACTACATGCAGTCACCCGAGCATAACGAGTCATACTACTATGAGGACCCAAGTGAAAATAGTGGGGAGCCTGAGTATGCTAATGTCATGTACACAAACCCCAACTCTAGATCTCAACCTAGGCAGGTACGACCCCCCTTTCCTAGAGGACCATGCTTTAGATGTCAGGGAGATCACCTTATACGTGATTGTCCACTGCCTGCCCCTACACAACCCCAACCAGTGACAATTCAGGGTTTCTGTCAAGACTGCGGAAAAGAGCATCTCCTACGAGATTGCCCAAAGAACCCTAATAACATGCCTAAAATCACTCCTATCAACGGGTTAGTGGTAGACTCTACGGGGAGTATAACTTCCACAGCCCCAGCGCATGTGGTCACTAGAGCCCAAGCCTTGCAGCAAAATCAAGGAGTAGGGCAGGTAAGAGTGCTGAGGTTAGTGAGAAGAAGAGTATAACCAAGAAAAGGACAAGAGCATGGAGAGAAAGCCGGGAGAGAATGAAAGACAATGGTCACAGAAAATGAGCGAACTTGAAGCAAGCTTGAGAGAAACCAAACCAAAGATAAGTGAACTCGCATCTCAAAACCACTCTCACACCACCCCTCCACCACCTTTCCCTTTAACCGCCAATCCATCTTCTTCCATTCCCCAACCTATGAATATACCACCCTTAACCCACCCACCACCTAGAGTAGGATCAGTCCTAGCCAATCCCACTCCTGAAGATCTAGATATGATGCTTAAAGCATATCAGGCCAGAATCCAAGAAGGGCCAAATGTGATGGATCATGACAAGTGTTACCCTAGAGCCGACCTAGAGATAGAGAGAACCAAGTTGTGTGCGAAAATGGTCGCATTGGCTCAGACCATGTTTGAAGCCAGTCACCTTTTCAACCACTCAGGCTCAGCTAAGACACAATTGCACTTGGATGGACTCCTAGAGAAGTTAGAGAGCATAATTGCAAGATCTGCCAAGGAAGAAAAAAATCAAGAAAGAGATGAGGCAAGCACAAACATAAGCCATCCCCCACAAGAAGCACATGATCAGTTCCCACAGGACATCCCTTCTATTTATGAAGAACAGGAAAGTGCCCACTCTCATGAGAGGTTAGACTCTGAGTCTCATTCCTTGCAAGAGTTACCACATTTCACAGGCCCATGGGAAACCAAGTCTACTTGTATGAGAGCACCCACGGTCATGGTAAGAAACGAAGATTCAGTCATACCTAGGAATACAGAGGTGGTAAAGAACACTAAAGTGCAGTGCAATCTCACTTTAGAAGAGCTACTCAAAGTTAAGCCAGAAGTGTGGAAACACGTAGCCAAACAAGTGCCAGACATAGCAAAATCGCGTTCTCAGGTAGGATCTCATAGAACAGTGCCTGAAATACCATTGGACAAGATAGAAGAAATGAGTGAAGGAGAAGAAGGAAATACCTATCTCCCAGTTACCCATCAGGGATACACAACCAAGGCAATTTTGGACTCACGTGCAGGAGTTGCAACTGCTACAACTTCCCTATGGAAGCGTTGGGGCAAGCCAGCACTCCGACCGACGAGAACGAAATTGCATATGGCCGATGGTCATATTGAAAGGCCCTTAGGATTGCTAGAAGGAATAACTCTCACTACATGTGGTGTTGAGTTTGAGCATACTTTTGCTATATGCGACTTTAGCAAAAACCAAGCCTACAAGATGATTTTGGGAAGGCCATTTATACAGCAATTGCAAGTGGTACAGGATTGGGGAACCAATTCCTTGTATTTGCAACGTCTAGGTGTTACAACCAAAGTCAATCTCAAGGATTACTCTCATAGAGACGTACCGCCTATTCAATGGAATCCCCTCCATAGAGCCAAAGATGAGACTGAGTCCGTGCATTCCCTAGGATCTGAATCCTCGTGGATGCATGAAGACACTCACCTATGGATGTGTAAGGTAGCAGTAGAAGAAGAGAAGAGAGAGAAAGCTAGAGAGGTAGGTGCAAAAGAAATCCATAGATCAATTCAAGTCCCAGCCTATGCCCTTGTAGTTTTTCTTGACGAAGATTTGAGCCTCACAGTTGAGCTGAAATTTTAGCAACAATGGATGTAGCCATCAATGAAGAGCAGTGGACACCCCACTGTGATGAGGATGGCTATGACATTTCAGTCTTCTCCATAGAGCCAATCATGGGAGAGGCAGTGTTAGAAGAGTGTGAACCTAGCCTTGATGCATTTGAGGATGCAAGTGACTCCGATCTAGAGTCAATCATTATGGACCCACCCTTTGCATCAGATGAAGAATACTTCTATGAAGTAGAATTTCAACCCCAGAGGCATGGAGAGCTTACAAATGATGTAAGGCTAGCCACAGATGTGACCCCGAAGGAGGAAGGAAAGAAAAGAAGGAAGAGAGAAGTCACACCAGAAGAGGAAGAATCTTTGTTTGAGGTTCCGAAAAATTTTAAGAAGTATGAGATAGATGACAGGAGAGTCATGATCAGAACGCCTAAACGAGAGGCACAATCAGGGGAGGCCTATGATAACAAAGAAACCACCAAGAAAATTGTGGTAGCTGTGGAAGAGGGAGAAGAAAGATGCACATACATAGGGCATGACCTGACGGAAGAAGAAGAACAAGAGTTGACAGCCTTACTGAGGGAGTACAGAGATGTATTCGCTTGGAGCTATAAGGACCTGAAAGGGGTAGACCCTGATATATGCTCACATACAATCCTCATGACCTCAGAGGCTAGGCCCTCTAAGCAAAAGCCATACACATACAATGATAACTATGCGGCCAAGATCAAGGAAGAGATAGATCACTTGGTTGAAGCTGGATTTATCTATGAAATTGAGCACACTGAATGGGTATCCCCCATTGTAGTGGTGCCCAAGAAGAATGGCAAATTACGAGTATGCATTAACTTGAAGAAGG
Organism: Ceratopteris richardii; assembly: GCA_020310875.1. Taxonomy (NCBI): domain Eukaryota; kingdom Viridiplantae; phylum Streptophyta; class Polypodiopsida; order Polypodiales; family Pteridaceae; genus Ceratopteris; species Ceratopteris richardii. The sequence goes on along the minus strand of CM035443.1, from coordinate 34,618,064 downwards.
TTAACGCGGCCACTATCAGAGATAGTTATCCGCTTCCTATCACTGAGCATCTATTAGAAACGGTAGCAGGCAAGGAAGTGTACAACTTCCTAGATGGGTTTTCGGGCTACAATCAAGTAGCCATTGCTCCTGAGGATCAGCATAAGACGGCTTTTGCCACGGAGTGGGGCGTATTTGCCTTTCGGGTAATGCCATTCGGGCTTACTAATGCACCTGCTACCTTTCAAAGATTGATGTGTCACGTGTTTAAAGAGTTCTTGAGGAAGAATTTGGAAGTCTATGTTGATGATCTTTGCGCTCATTCCAACATTAGACATAACCATAAACCTGAACTCAGACAGATCTTTGATAAATGCAGAGAATATCAAGTCTGCCTGAACCCAGAAAAGTGTGTTTTCATGGTCAGGCAAGGCAAAATTCTAGGACACATAGTGTCTAAGAACGGCATATCCACTGACGAAGAGAAAGTGAGAGCCATCGCAGAACTACCTAGACCAAAGAATGTCAAGGAAGTACAGGCTTTCATTGGGCATTGTGGTTACTACCGCCGGTTCATTCACATGTATGCTGTCATTGCAAAGCCCATGTACGGACTTCTGACTAACTTTGAGTGGACTGATGAATGTGAGAATTCCTTCCAGGAGCTTAAACGGAGATTATGTTCAGCACCAATCTTGACCACACCAGATTGGAACAAGCCATTCCATGTTCATGTGGATGCCTCCAATTATGCTATTGGATGTGTACTTGCACAACCTACGGGTGAAGGTAATATGGATCTCCCTATTGCCTATGCCAGTAGACAATTGAATGCTGCTGAACAAAACTATACAACCACCGAACGAGAAGGATTAGGCATGGTGTATGCAGTTAAAAAGTTTAGGCACTATTTGCTTGCAAATAAGTTCAAATTTTTTACGGATCACCAAGCTCTACTGTACCTGATAAACAAGCCGTGTAATACAGGCATATTAGTAAGATGGTTTCTCTTACTAATGGAATATGACTTTGAGGTAGTAGTGAGGAAAGGCAGAACTCACCTGAGAGCAGATCATCTCTCAAGGCTCACATCAGGAGAAGCCCCACAAGGAGTGTCAGATGACTTACCTGATGCTTACTTGTTTAACTTGGAAGTTGTACCTCAGTGGGCTAAGCCATTAGTGCCAGTATTGACGTACGGGCCTAACCACCCAATAATAGCCACATAGGATAGAGAGGTAGTAAAAGCCCAAAAGTATCACATCATGGCAGGAAGTATGTACAAGCACACGGATCAAGGGATCTTGGCCTGTTGTGTGGAAGAGGATGAGTACGCGAAATGGTTACAATTAGCACATGTAGATGCATTAGAGCAACACTACTCAAAGCAACGAGCCCTACAAACACTAAAGAGACTTGGAGTGCATTGGCCGACTATGGAAGCTGATGTCCAGCAGTTGTGCAAGGAGTGCCCAATCTGCTGCACTAAACCACCTGTGGAACATGCCACTCTTTATCAAGTGTCCATAGTGCCAGATTGGAGTGAACCACTAGTATCCTTCCTGAGGACGAAAACATTCCCTCCAGACATGACTATGACGAGGCAAAGAAGTCTAGAACAAGAAGCCCTAGATTACTCACTCATTGGTGATAATCTATACAAGCGTGGTAAAGATGGTTACCTAAGACTTTGTGTTCATGAGAGTGAATATCTAAAGATCTTGGAAACTGCTCACCAAGGTGTAGCAGGAGGACACTTTGGACCAGACCGGGTGATCAAGGCAATACTATTTGCAGGCTTCTGGTGGCCGACCCTTCACATGGATGCACATACCTATGTGAAACGGTGTGAGGTGTGTCAGAGAACTCAGTACCCTATACACAAAGATGAGATGCCACTGAAACCTATGATGGGTGGATGTGCACTCTCTAAGTGGGGAATAGACTTTGTAGGTCCTATTAATCCCCCAGCTAAGGGTTCACATGCTGAGTATATCATTGTTGCCACTGACTATCTAACTAAGTGGGTAGAGGTAAAAGCCACAACAAAGAACGATGCACAAACAACAGCTAAGTTCCTGTTTGAGAATGTGTTCACCAGGTATGGATTACCTATAGAGCTAGTCAGTGATAGAGGGACTCACTTCTTGAATGAAGTTATTGAAAATCTACTCCAAGAATTCTTGGTAGTGCATAAGAAGTCTGCCCCCTATCACCCCCATGCTAATGGCCAAGCGGAGAGCACAAATAAGATCTTATGCAATGTACTGATGAAATTAGTAAACAATAAACGCTCGGATTGGGACAAACAGCTACACCATGCTGTTTGGGCATACATAGTGGCCTATAAAATGGTACTCCAAGCCACACCCTTTCAGATGGTGTTTGGTCAGAATGTGGTGCTACCCTTGGACTTTTTGATACCTACGTTGAAAGTAGCAAAAGAGCATGACTGGACAGGCCATGAACTCTCCTCTCGAATCTTTGACCTTGAACGTCTAGGTGAGACACGATTGAGAGCTGCAGCAGGAATCTATGCAGCGAAGAAGAGGCAAAAGGCATATTTTGATACACATGTGAAGGATAAAGGCTTGAAAGCAAGAGACCTAGTCCTAGTCTACACATTGAAGCAGCATGCACGAAAATTAGAGAAAAGAGGCTATGGACCTATGATCATAAATAGGATTTCAACTAGTGGGGCAGTACAACTAGCCACTTTGGAAGGCGATATTCTCCCTAACTACATAAGCGGATGTAGAGTCAAGTTATACCAAGAACCCCTGACTGAAGAGATGTTAAATCGGCTCAAGACTGCCAAGAAACGTAAAGAGGAGGAAAAACGAATTTGAGAGGAAGCACAAGTAGAGGCCTTAGAGCGCATTCGACGAATGAAATTGAGGAGGCAAGGGAGAGATCAGCCTATGATTAACACTCAAGAGTCTCCAGGCTATCACATGGCCATGTGTGAGGCTTCAGGTGAACGTACCCATAGGATAGTGGATCGACGACCTTTTGTGACCCTAAAAGTTGGACAAGGAGACAGTACAAGGACCGTAAGAGCTTTAATTGATTCAGGTGCCGCCACTAGTGCAGTCCGGCTTTCTTACTACCAACATGCAATTGGAGGTAAAACCCCTAGAAGCATATCTGATAGGATTAGGAGGTGTTGAAACCCCTTGCATGGGAGAGGTGGAACTTCCCCTCTACATTCAAGAGGTCCTCATGCCAGCAAAAGTGCTAGTGTGTGAAGACGAGGATCTTACTGAACCTCTTGTCTTGGGCCAAGACTGGATTTATGATCACGCAGTCAATCTCAACCTAAGAGGTGGAATTCTTCAGGCTTGGGCAGGCCAAAGCTATCTTACGATTGAATTAGAAAATCAAGCACTCGAACAAGTAGGAAAGGCACCAACTCCTGGTCTCTCTAGGAATCCACATGAAGATAACAATGTTGTTCTTGTCTAGAGTTCGATGGTGCGCAGGAGTGTCCATCTTACCGAAGGTACAGGAGCCAATAAGGAGTTCCCAGCTGATCCAAAGAAGATTCTAAACAGGCAGACCGAACATCACTCAACACGAAGGAAGCCGCTCATCAAGAGGCAGGAGCGCCAACCAATGCAACACGGAGTACCTCGTGACGCGAAGCAGATCTGGATACGCAAGGATGGAAAACCCACAGCTCTAGTAGCAGGTTCTTGAGGAGCCAAAAAACAAGCCACACCATCAAGGACAAAATTGAAGGAGTACCCTAGGCAACCTCCTAGGCACACCACGTCTATTTGGGTCCCTAAGCGGTCAATGAAGGCTAGTCCGACTTCCAGACACATATGGGTGCCCAAGGCCTGTTTACGAGCCCAAATAGCTCCAACTCTAGTCACTGGCATAATTCAACACTCACAAGTCCTCTCGACAAACAACGCAGGAACTCTACCTAAATACCACACTGACCCACACTCAGTCAAACCGAGGAATGTCTGGAAATGGGTACCCAAAAGGTCCCAAATCCATCACACTCTAGTTCATAAATCTTTACCTGTCTTTAGCTCTAAGAGCTACGAATCCTCTCTCAAAGTTTGGAGACTTAAACCGTGTATCAAACCCCCTGACCCAATTTTGTAAATCCGTCCACTCTGACATAGGTGCATTCGAAGTCCATTGCATAACCAAAGTATGCATCTAGGATGACACTGACCTCTAATCACCACTCACATCTATCACAAACACTTCACCTCTAACCACTAACCTTCGGGATTGTCATGTTAGTATTGTGAAGGGAACACCATTACATCATGTTTCCTATGCAACACTAATGTGCCTTTCTTCTTCTAGCAGATAAGCACCCGATTCCCATGGCAGCAGCAGCAGGCACGAGCTCTCAAGCAGGCACTAGCATGCAAAGCAATTGGGATACCATGCCTGTGGAGACTCCACTGACAGCTAGGCCTGAAGAGTTTTTGAACGTGAGAAGAATTCCCATTCTGGATCCACCAAGTGGCCTAACAGAAAGAGTAAAGGGGCATTCTCACTGGTTCAATGAGATGCCAGGAGACTTGGGAGACGCAGATCATATCTGGGAATCCAAGTTGGAATTCGGAGGAGTATGGTGGACATTCCAATTCTTCTCAAGAGAATTTGAAACATTACAGAATGCAGCTCCTCTTCAGGATATTTGGCAGAAAGCGGGATTGCAAGATTACTTTAGTGCAGCTTTGCCTAGGCCGGATTTTCTTAGGTGCTACTACTTGATAGCCACACTGAAGCCGACAGGAGACAAGGATCATTCAGGCACATTCTTGGTGCCCTCTCTATCAAACCAGGAAGAAATGAAGAGGTTCAAAGTGAATATTACTTTAATCAGGGAAGCCGTTCAGATGTATGGCACCCATGTACCCTCCGATCGAGATCCCTTGATACCAGAGTTGATGAAGAACAACAAATCAAGAAGTTGAAGGAAATGTGTGCCCTCACCCCCAACATCGCCATACCACTGCGGATGTGCCTTCAACACTTCACATTTCCAGCTCAAGACCGCTTCACCCAACCTCATAAGAAAATATGGTATGGATTATACCTATCAGAGACTAGAAGATTGTCAATTAAAATGCCCGTATGGATCCTGGACCAGTTATATGAAGCAGGCAAGCGAGGCGTGAGGAAGCATACTTTGAATGGCTGCTGTGCGATTACCAGAATTATCTATAGATGCCTTGCCTATGATGTGCCGATCGCAAGGGCCCTTAAATACTCACAACTGGAATTCTTCAAGGGGCAGAAGTTAGGGGTTCAACCTGCGAAAAGAATGCGTGGATCACTTTCACAGGTCCTGATCCCTCGTGAGACCACAACAGAAGCTTCCCCTAGAGAAGAGGCCCAAGTAGCCCCTTTCACTATCCATCTCCAAGGAACACAATCAGGGGATATGGTACAGCCCACTCCATCTGCCCCTCCACTACCCACCAATGCTGAGTTTGCATCCATGGCCACATTAGCAGAGGATCCAAATTTTGACTTTGAAAACTTCCTGCAGACTACCCACTTATCTGATAGTGAGTGTTTTTCTAACAATGCCGGTCCCGGGTCATCCTCCCAAAGAGAACAGCCACAGAGTGAGGCAAGAAGGGTACATTGGGAAGATGAGACACAACATCCTCATGCTCAAAGCACATAGAACCAGGAAGAAGCACGGGGAAATGAACCAGCGGGGAGTGAAGAGGAAGCTCTTGCCTACACGGCACAACTCAAACGGCTCTACAAGACAATCAAGCAGGTACAGAAAAGACACCAGCTATCAGAAGAGGCAAATAGAGCTATGGTAAACCAGATCCTGCAAGCGGAGAATGTCGACCCGCATTTCGTAGAATCATTGAATCTCTTGGCAGAAACATGCAGAATAGGGGAAGCCATGAGGACCATGGTCTATCGTAATACCCCTCCATATGACCAATGAAGGATCGATACAAGACCACGATGGGTAAAAATGATTCAAATGGAAGTCTCTACCGCACTGCCTACCACAACTTCAGAAGATGTTCACATGGCCAGTCCAACTCCCAGTGGGGAACCAAATGTAAATACACAGATACCATCTCCACCATCACCTCCCATCCAGCCCCCCGAACCCTTCCCCACTAGTCTTCCTGAACAACCAGTATCCACCCATGATGAAACCGTTATACACACCACTACTCATCTATCCTTCCCTTTACCTACATCCACCACTTCCACCCGATTTTCTGAACCCCATATAGGTCATCGTGCCACCGATCAAACTATACTAGGTCACCCTTCATATCTCCCAGCCCTCGGACAGCCACTTGCCACTAGCCAAACCTTAACACACCCATTTCCATCCACCAATACATTTCCTCCCTCCCAACTCCTATCCACGGTACCCCTTGTAACACCCTCGGAATCAACCCAAATCACCCAACCTTCATTCTGGACACACCTTGTAAATATACTCCAACAAGTTGAGAATTATAATAAAAAGTCCCTTCCCCAACCCAACTCCCCCACATTCACGGCCACCACTAACACACCACCTACCATTCCCGTGTTCACAATTCACACTCCACACACTATCGCGTCCGAGCCCATGGACATTTCACCACCCACAGGAACACCCACCACCACGGTTGTTCCAACATCATCACATTTCACTTCACTCATAGGCACATCATCCACTTTTCCCTTCCCCATTTCTCGACCCTTTGCATTTTCCACCTCTACCCCTGCATCCACATCATTTAGTAATGCACTAGACACCATGTTCGAAGCGGCCACTCTACTTAAGCAAGAATATACGTTACTGGAAGAAAATAACACAGAGCTATGCAACCTCTCGGCTCAACTCCAGGCACGTGTCAATGCCTTGGAGCTAAGTAACATAGCATTACAACACGAAGTGACTATCCTCCAACAATCGAATGCAGAGATGGAAGCCAAGTATATGGAGACAAGTAAGGCTATGGAAAAACAAATCAGAGATTAGTTGGGCCGCAATGCTCGACTACAAAGAAACATGACTCTACTTCGTCGCCACTTAGCAGCGGCTCGCTACAACAACAAAACCAGGAGAATCTAGAAGCAGTCATGGAAAATACCCCTGGAGCACCTATAGACCCTGCCAAATTCCAAGCTGTTCCCTCAGAACACATTCAGCAAGCGTTAGAAGCATATGCAACCCTCTTGGAGGCACATGACCAGTTGGCAGACCAAGTCAAGGAATTACAAAGACCCCAAGTGCCTACACCACACCCACTCAAATCTATAGAGATGGTCGATGCCTCTAATTCACCAGAACCTGAACCTTCAACGACCAATGAGGTACTTGAGCTACGGTAGCAGATTGCAGAATTAAAGATCAAGTTGTTACAGTATGAACGACCTCCTTCTCTGCTTGAGCAACCCATAGAAGAAGAAGCAGTAATCATTCCAGTGAAGGAAACATTTGAAGAAAACTATGAGCCTCAACCTCTTCCAGGAGGCAGAATCACGGAGGAAGGTAAGGATACATATGAGGAACCCCCATTGGCATGGATGAAACAAGTAGAAGAAATGGGGCGGACTCATGAAGAACGTATCTCCACCCAGATGTTGGCCATGAAGACCATTGAAGAAACCATACTTCAATCAGAATACTTCAGACATCTGGCCCCTAGAAGACTGATAACTAGTTCAGAGTTACAATATAAACCATATTTTGTACTGCTGGCTGACTATAATGTTGAAATCAAATGCCTCACCAACAAATACCCCACCTTCGCAACTCAATTCGAACCAGAGGATATCCCAGACGCAGCCAAAAGGGGGCCATATTCCAACCTATCTGGAGGCAGAAATTACTGGAAACCTATCCAGAAATGCTACGGACATGGGACCATGCTCCCATGCATTTAAAATATAACCCTTGTTTTGGGCCAGTTCAAAGAAGGAGATCATGGAAAGCATTCACCATCAAGGTTCATAACAATGCAAATTGTAAACAATTGCTAAATTATCCCTCCATTGCACCCCCAATAGGCACACCTACAATAGCATATATGATGGCTACTATCAGACATTAGATTCCACACCTCCACCCCATGCCAGACGTAGCTGCCCAGATGATGCTCAAAATATTGGATACGATGCAGGTAGTGCTCAAAACCTTCCGCAATGTATGTCACATTCAGCCTCCGATTCCCGGGTTCATTAATGGTAATTATGACCTACTATATGATATGAGCACAACCCCAAGCATACGAGTTGCTTATGCATGCAACGCACGAATCAGATATCTCCCTGCCTGCTACAAGCAAACTTTTGATGATATGTTCACCACGGGGTTCTGGGAGGCACACTCAGAGGTGTTCGCGCCACGGCCCACTCATTTGCTACAAATCTTCGCATGCGAACAAACGATGCATTCAGAGCTCTACACAACACCACAACCGGACATACCGGGAGCAGTCGAGTGGGAAACCCTTCAACGAGACCTGATCAGGGGACTACGGATCAAAGGACACGAAGTGGCAACAGACATACTGCATCACCACATTGATCAGACCGTGGAGCAAAGGTCTGTCAGAGGCAACAGACGCTAGGGGGGGGAGAGTGTTGGCAAATGAAGCAAGTACGAGCATACATGCAGATCTAGCACTAAGGCAACCCACTAAATTTTTCCAAACTTTACACCATGTTAAAAGTGATTCTCATCACTAAAAACCCTTGTAAATATCATTTCACCTTTTTGTAGCTCCATTTTCTACAAGCCGAGGAGTCCTCAAGCTTGGGGAGCCTTAGAAGTAGTTGCCTGCCAATTTTCATAATTTTTAGATCTCATTTGAGTCCTCAAATAAGCCTTGGAACATAATTTTTAACTAGGCCTGACACTAGGCCTGGACAGGGCCAAAGCTAATCAAAAACTATAAATAGAGCTAGAGAGCTCATTTTTGAGGGAGTTTCTTGTAGTTTTGAGCTTGTATGAGAACTTTGTTGCAATAGAAGTGATTCCATTGTCTTACTCTCTTTGTTCTTGCCGTGTGTGCGCGTGTGTGTGTATGTGTGTGCATGTTAGTGTGCTTCTCACTCACACATTTGTGCCTTCACTTGCTCGAGGTCTTCATACCATCCTCATGTCTTCCCGGATTGACATTAAGGAGGTGCTACTCATCACTGAGCTACACATGTGATGATGTAGATCATTCCATTTCTGATGCAGATTTACATGATGCACTTATTAATGAGAGCTGATATTGAGCAGGCAAGAACTATGCCAAAATGGCTGGTGCAGACCTTTCATGACAGCAAATTAGATGCACCTTTGTCCTATCGTACTCAATAAGGCTCTCATAGTGCCTCTTTTGCATTAGATTGCTATGCTATGGCTCCATCTAGTCTCTGTGATAAGACTGAGCCTGTTTCGTTTGATGAAGCACAAAATTCAGGAAAATGGATGGCTGCTATGCAATCTGAATATGATGCTATAATAAAGAATGGTACTTGTTCTTTATGTGACTTGCCTCCTGGCAAGAAGGCCATTGGCACTAAGTGGGTATACAAGCTGAAGTATAAACCTGATGGTACGGTTGACATGTATAAGGCTAGGCTTGTTGCAAAGGGTTATGTGCAAGAAAGAGGCATTGATTTTGATGAAACCTTTGCACCTACATGTCGTATGACTACTCTTTGGAGCATCTGTGCACATGCAGCGCATCATGCTTGGAATGTACATCAGTTGGACATTAAAACTGCATTTCTAAATGGTGACTTGCATGAAGAAGTGTATGTTTTTCAGCCCCATGTATTTGTGTAGAAAAGGCATGAAAACCAGGTGTGTAGGTTAAAGAAGGCATTATATGGTTTAAAGCAAGCACCACGTGCTTGGTATGAGAAGATACATGCCTATCTGATTGCACATGGTTTTGAGAACAGTCCAACTGAAAGCACCTTATATGTTAAGCATGCTAATGATGCACCTGTGGTCATTGTGTTTTATGTTGATGACATGCTGCTCACTGGTCCTCATGACAGGCATATTGCTGATTTTAAGGCTGATTTGCATGCCTCATTTGAGATGTTTGATTTGGGGCATTTGCATCACTATTTGGGCATTAAATTTATGCATGTTGATGATGGAATGGCTTTGTGTCAAATGAAATATTTTGACACATTATTGCAGTGTTTTGGCCTTGAAGACTGTAAACCTATTGCCACTCCTATGGAAACAGGTTTACGACTGAGTCTTCATGATGCTGGAGATGCATTTGATGTTGTTCTCTATTAGTAGGCTATTGGATGCTTGATTTATTTACTTGGCCAGATATTCAGTTTGCTCTCTCACAGATGAGCAGATTTATGCATTGCCTAGGGGTCAAGCATTGGCAGGTGGTTAAGCGCATCTTTCGCTACTTGAGTGGTACCCGGCTACTTGTTTTTTTTTATCCCAAGGGGGGATCGATACTGCCATATTTGCATGCTTTTTTTTACTCTGATTGGGCTGGTTGCTATGGCACTCATGTGTCCACTAGTGGCTTTTGCTTCATGCTTGGTAGCTCATGTATATCTTGGTTGAGCAAGAAGCAGCCTACTCTAGCCACTTCCAGTTGTGAGGCTGAGTATAGGGTAGCTTTCATAGTGACTGTTGAGTGTGTGTGGCTTAGACGCCTTATGGCTGATTTGGGTGTTGGTCAGTCTTCTGGCACCACCATCTTCACTGATAGTCAGAGCGCATTGGCAGTTGTGAGGAACCTTGTGTTCCGTGCTCGCACTAAGCACATTGAGGTGCATTATCACTATGTCAGGGAGAGGTTCTCTGCGGGGGAGATTAGCTTGACATATGTGCCCACACAGGAGAACATTGCAGACCTTTTCACGAAGGCTCTGCCTAGGGAGAAGTTTGAAGCTTTCTGCAAAGCTTTGGGCTTACTTCCTTTTGTGGAGTGATTTCCACATAGCTTGGCACTTCCTTACATATGAGTGCCAGCTCCTTGTTCACCGCATCACTCCTAGGGGGGATTTGTTGATATATTTAGGTAGTGATGTGTGTGAACACTCTAGGACCTCCGGGGCACTTTCTTCCCTCTTTAGGAGGTTTTTTTGCCCCGGCTTGTGTATACATCTATTACCCTAAAAGGGCTACTTATCTTTGTACAATCTCTGGTAATACAAGTTTCCCACTTAGTTTAGTGAATTCCTAAACACCATCAAGTAGCCCCCTTATTAGCTCATCTCATTTTCTCATGATTTTTCTCCTCTCTATGTAGAAGTGTAGTTAAGCTTTCACAATTTTGTTTGTACCAGATTGCAGAGCATTGTTTGCTCTCTCATTGTGCTCATTTTCATTGCTTTAAAGATTCATTTGGTCTCTCATATAGTTCCCCAAATTTTGCTAAAGTTTCAAGTTATTTTACAAAGTGACTTGTGAGAAATTGCCAAGTTTGTGAAGTTATATCTCTACACATAGGCAAAGAGCGTTGCAAACTCATATCATGTCTTGCAATGGATGATTCTTCTTGATGGAAGATGCATTTGCCATTATTGAAAGCTTCTTGGATAGTTTGCTGAGGCTAGTTTAATTTTGCAAAGTTTAATTTTAATTCTCTATATAGGTGCAATGAAAAGTCCAGACTAGTGAGCATATATCACTGCTTATGGGACTAGTGGAGGGCATCCATGTTCCATTGTTGCATTGGGGTGTTAGAATCATCCCCCATCAATTTCCCATAAGAATTCATGCGTATCTCTTGTGACCTTAACCTGAAGACTTTTCTTCCCCATGACCCTTTGTGGATTTTTCACCTTTTCTTTAGTGTCTCTCCAAATAAATCCATTCTTTAGGAAGAAGTTGAAAGCCCTTTTTGTGATATTCCTAAATGTATTTGTGGACCAGCTTGAGGAAGGAGTCAAGGTAGTTAGATAATTTCATATATCTTTCCATTTCCCTTCATACTCTTCATCTCAAAATTTTTCATAAATATATATGTTTGATGCTGGTGCAAATGAATCGAAGCCTACATACTTGGACAACTACCATTTATCTCATATAGTCTCATATGAGTATTCCCTTGTAAAAGTCAAGTTACCTTTTATCATTGTAAAAGTAAATATGTTAATTGCACTATCCCCATGTGGAGTTAGGAGGAATCTAAATCTCGAATTCTTGGTGGATGATAGATGAGAGAGTAAAGCCTAAAGTTTAGGACTCACTTTATGGTGAGAATTTGAATTTGAATTCAAAACTTGGCTCCAACTTTAACTATAAAAGTGGATCAAAAACTTGCATGGAATAGAGCCCGATTAGTGAGATCAATTGAGAGGGATTTGTGTGATTAGTGAGCTCATTCCATAGCCACTTCACTACCATCACATTGTGAAATTATAGATTGCCAATGTCATTGTATTCTTATGTGATTTAATACATATACATTGATCACATCTCTACTTCATTTCTTTTCTCTGATAATTTCAACTTCTTAGAGCTTGTTCTCAGTGCATACTTGATCATTTGATGTGATTTAAAATGCTATATATTCAGCATAATGTCTATTTTATAGTTACAAAATTTCATTGTCATTGCTTTTCTCAATCTCAAGATATGATCACACCTCTGCTCATTGACTCTAACACACAGAAAATATTCGGCTAGTCTTCCAATTTGCTAAGCATCATTCTCACTGTACAATTGATCTTTTTTTATTGAAATAAATCATGATCGGTACCTATCTAATTTAATTAGATACTCCCAAAAGGAATTTAGATAATTGCTAGCAAGTTGAGAGCACTGCTCATTTTATTGAACATGTGCAGAGACTAAACTAGCAAGTCTTAGTTCATGATTGAACTTTCTACTTATCTGTCTTGATCCATTGATTAAAGGATCATGCTCCAAAGCACATAGGTGATTATTGGTGATCATTAGAAAGGTCAAGGGGTCTACTATACTCTCCACAACTTGTTCTTGGCTGGTGTGAAGCAGGATTTTGCAGCACCACTTCATCTCTGTAATATATCCACCATCTCCTCCAAATCAACAATACTATTAAACGTATCCTTTATATGTACAAAGGTTAGATTTATAAACTTAAAATATGATATCCACTGAAGCATAGCAATTCCCAAAGATGAGAAATTAGTAATCATTCCAATTAATTGGAAGACATTCTATTTCTACTATCACATTAGCCCCAATGAAATACTCCTTATCTATTTTTAATGGAGTCTATGGACCCCACAGATCTCTTTTAATATGAGGATAATTTCTTTGAATTTCATGTAAAATTTTGGCACCAAAATGAACTACATATGCCCCCCATCATCATCTTGACCGATGACTCAACCTATCCTAATAGGACTAGTGTCAATAGTTAAGGTGATCGGTCTTTTCCTAAATAGTCTACATGTTTCAAGATTGGACCTTTGATAAGTAGCTGTTTTAGTTTCCTCATTGCTTTTGAATGTTTCTCAGTCCATATAAATTTTCTTCTCTTTCTCAATAGATCATATAGTGGGTTCCCAATATGAGTATAGCAAGGGATCCAAATTATATAGTAGACACAAGCTCCTAGAAATCTTCTCACTTCACTGACATTGTTACAAACTTCTAAAATCTTGTTAATGGCTTCAATTTTTTTTTGCCATAATGCCCACATAGATGTCCAACAATTAACACGTCATTGATGCCAAAAATGAACTTCTCAAGCATGAATTTCAATCCAACCTCTTTAGACCTCTCAAAACGCTTTTAGAGACAAAAATATGATTGGTGATAAATTTCCTACATCCAAAAGGATATTTAGTCTCGTCATTCACTCTTTCCTCACAACCTTTTATTGGAATGTGATCAATAAAAGGCATAATCACATGTAGGATAAATCCATTTAAAACTAGATTCATTGCATTCATCATGTGAACCACAAAATTAGTCGCTCCCTCTAGCAAAGTTCAAATGCATATGAGGCCAAGAGGAGTCTTGATAGTCATAATATCTCTTCTCTCAATTGCTAATTGAAACTAGTCATAACCTGAATATAGATCTCCCAAGTAAATGTAATGTAGAGAAAATGCTTCAACAAATGCATTGCTATGGGTCATATTCCTCCATTTCATATCATGGTTTTATATTAATAGGTTGTAGGTTTTGAATAAAGCATACTTTCCCAATTTTCTTCAACATCCTAAACCATCTATTCTAATAAGGTGTTGATGAAGGCTCCAAGATTTGCATGTTCATCTTCTCCTTTAACATATGGATTAGCTTAGATAAATGAGCCTTTGGCATTGGTATAGGAAGAAGATTCCATGGAATACGAGGTATTGTGAAGATAATCATGGGTGGAGCTAGCTTTAGATTTGCACAACCTATCTCATGCGAAAAGAGTGAAATTTGTTTTCTATGTCCTTTGATCATTTTGATAAAATTATTTTTCTCTACATTTGCAAGAAGTGATTCATCTCTAAATTTAATCTATTTGATTGTTTCTTGAGTAAACCAATGCCCTATCTTTTAATGATCTCTAAGAATAGGGTATTTGAACACTCTTTTAAACTTCTCATAACTCTTTTGATAGTGGTTGGCTATGAGTTTCACTTTTTTATCGTGTGTTATATTTTGTATTGACCTTAATTAGATGATCATTCAAAAGTTGAGTTATGAGCTGGTATTCATCTATCGAGCTGAGAAACACAATCTTTAATCCATCACTCTCTTTTAGTGTATCCTTTAATTCTTCCATCACAGTGGACCTACTTGAGATTTCAATCATATGTTTAATCCTTTCATCATATGAAATTAGACCTAAGTTTTTATATTGGTGTTCATGTGTTTTATGAATTTGTTTGGTAAATTTTTCATAGAAATTGGATGTTTGATGCAAGTAATTGAAAAAACCTCTAAATTATTTACATGTTCGTGTGAGACATCAAACTATCTACCACTATTGTCTTACTCAACAGTGGATTTTGGTCAAAATAAATAAGATACCCCCAAACCAATGCACAATCATTGTATGCATGATTATATGAGGTGATATGAATTTTTCTCAGTTGCTTTCTATTTCTTAGATTGTTTGGACACATTATCATTATGTGAAGGGGTTGTAGACTAGATTTGGATCAAATTCTTGCATATGTAGATCCATCATCCACAGCTTTGGTTTCCATTATCATTTTAGCTATAAATGGTTGCCCAAGAATAGCTTCATAAGAATAATTGTCGTGGACAAAAAGTAGAATTCCTTTGAAACCCCACCAATTGTTATATGAACATTAGTGCATACACCTAGCATGATTATAAACCTATTGTCCATATTTTATTCCTCAATCCATGCTCTTATATATTGGCTTGTACTTTATCATATAACTTCTTTGAAATCGCATTCATCTCTGACTCAGAATCTACTACTGCTAGAGCTAAACAAGATTCTTTTTCATCACCAACCTTAATCGTCACTTTTGGTGGTCCTCTAGCCCATTTTATTTTTAAATTGATGTTGAGACTCGTTCATATTCTCATCCGATATGATAGGACCAAGGAAGTTTCTATTGGCTCGATAGGTATCATCATCATCATTGGAGTCACTCAGCGTGACAATTTCATTCATAACTTGTGTTTCATATGCTGATTCTTACATTTCTACATCCTCATGAGGAGGAAATCTCTTCCATCTTGCAAGTCTCATAAACTTTATCCTTAAATTCACGCTTTGTGATAAAGAAACCATGTTATAAAGACATGGTTACCTAATATTTCAACAATACGTCACATAGGATTTCCTTGTCATCAAGTTTCTTTCCTAATTCAGATATTAAGGTAGCTTTTTGTGCTCTCTTAGTTTTCTTCTTCTATTTATATTTTTCTTGCTTCTTTTGATTGGACTCGATAACTTTCTTATGCATGATTGCATCTCATGTATCTGTTGAGTCTCTATTTGATCTGATTCTCACTCATTTGATTCAAGTGCCTCTAATTTTATTGTTGAAGAGCTAGCATTTTGAGTTGTTAAATTCTCATATAATTTCCTCATTTTGCTCTTTTCCCAATTTATAGTTAAGGGAAGCCATGTTTAGAAATCACATAGTTTCTTATCAATCTTAACAACCAATTGATGCTCTTTGGCTTCACTGAGCACTTCACAAACATAAAGAAGTGCTCAATTGCATTGCACCAAACACATCTCTTGCCTCCAATATTCCTCATCTCATTTTTTTGAACATTGCTCTAGAATACATGTTGGACTAGTGGTGGAGGCATCTAATGCAATGTAGTGGTTTGAGTGGTGAGATTAATCTGCGGCATTGCAAAGGTTTGTTATACACTATGCATAGGATTTGTCTGACTTCTGCTTGGCTCTTAGACACTCGTTGAGTAAAGTTTACTATAAAAATCGATAATCTCTTTGGATAAGAGGTTTTTTAGACATCACATTTTCCATTTGGTTACTCAATATTTCTATGAGTGTCCTAGATGTAGATGCAACATTGTCAATCACCATTGCTATAGTCATATTAGGATCCCTAGTTCATGCATCATTGGCTTAAAAAGATGGGAAAAGTTTATACAAGATTGATTGGCATTGCTTCATTTGAACAACTGCTTTGAGGACTCTCCATACAGTCTACCACCCATCAATTAAGGCATATCTCTTACCCAGTTCTTCAAGTCTTTAGTCCAATTCTATTATATTATTAGGTCTCAAAATCTTGAAGAATTAGATAACTAGATATGGGTCTAATTCTGTCCTATCAACTTCAAGCATTTATGTCAATCATCTCATAAACTCACTATGCAGGTGTATCAAGGCCATATTGGACTTTGCGGAATGGACCCATCAAATGAACCCTTCTAGATTACTAAAATCTTCTAAATGGAAGATTTTGTGAAACTCTTTTCCAAAGGCATCCCATTCTAGCTATGTCTCTAAATGTTATCTAGGTTTGACCTTGAAACAATCATTCAAAATATGCGATTAGCATATCTTTAGGTAACCCACGTATCTAAGCCTTGTCTTCAAAAGCATCAAGATACTCTATAATATTCATCCTATTGAACTTTTCTTTATCCCTCGAAATCATCTACACTAATTCTCCTTGTTTTTCAGCTATTACTTAAATAGTTCTTCCACTTCTTGTAGTTCATTTTTCCTTGTATACCTAACAACTTTCAGGATGAAAAGTTTTAAATTCTCTTTAAGCTAGCTTTTTAATTGTTCATAAGACTAATTTGATGGCTCAATGATTGTTGAATGTATTAGGGATACAGGTATTGTATTCATCACCCTCCTCATATCCACCCAATTTTCGTAGGGGCTTTTGTTTTATGCGTGTCTCTAAATTGATATTATTTGGATCTATTCCTACTTGCCTCGCTTGTATATGGAAAAAATGGAGCTCTAAGTTACAAAATTGGATATTTTCCAAAGAATTTAGTGATAAAATAAATGTTTTGAAAGAGTTTATAGTTTTTGTTCAATGTGAACTGTGGGGCTTCTTCACATGTTTCCCCTTCTCTTGTGTCTGCTTGCACTTGAACTCATCCCAATACCACTCCTACCTAGGCTAGTTTAATCAGGTCCTTGTCCACGGCCAAAACCTTATAGGACTAGCAACAAATGAGCTATCTTGTATAAGAATCAAGAAAGCATACAATGAGATACAAGAAAATGAAACTCATTACCTATGCAAAGATTTAGCTAGCAAGGGGCTAGCTTAGCGAGGTGGTAGTGTAGACCTAGATGTCATACTTCAATGAGAACCTAGTCATACATATAGGATCCACCACTCTCCTCAATTTTTGCATTAAATAATGCTCCAAGTTTGGTGTAGATTTGAGCTCAAATAAAACCTCCAAAAGATCTCGATTTTTCTCAATCAAGGTACTTAATAAGTTCAACTAAAAAAATCTCATCGAATGGTTTTTATGGATTCATCAAAAATTGTAGATGACATGGAACTTTGACTTAAGCATTGGTTCATACACGAGCTTGCTAGAGGTCTAGATTTCTAACAACAACTTCACATATCTTTGAAGTAATGCCACAATACTACAATGATTGATTGAATAAATGGAATGTTGTGATGAACTCCGCACTAAAAGAACTTGAAAAATTCCTTCTCATGTATGGGTCAATTTCACTCTTTGCCACTTTTTATTTTCTAAATTGCATAGGTAATATTGATTTAGTTTGAGGTTTCAAGCTTTGGAAGAAATGGAGTCAAGGTCAATGAGAAGAATGGTATGGGGTGATGGTTATGAAATGAATGGTGAAGATAATGTGGGATTTAATGATGAAGGTTTAGATAATCCAGGGTGATGAGTAGGTTGATGAGCATGAAGCACTTTAATCATGAGGCCCCTATGGATGTGAATGGAGCCTTTTCATAGAGGTTGTAAGAGCCTTTAATTCAATGATTGAGGATTTGAGCTTCTTAGAGAATCAGAAAGGGAGTAAGCAACCAAGCGCTAATACCTAATTTTTTTTGCCTAGATGAGTGTCTATCAATAAATGGGTTATTTTATCACCTAAGACATGTTTGAAGTGAGAATTTTGTAGGCATTCTTGGACTTTTTATCTCAATTGACCAAGAATGCTTACAATCTTACTCCTTACCAATATTATAAGGGATTTTGGTTTAAAGCATCAACCAAGGATACTAATAGAGTGTCTCTCTCAGCCAAGTAGGCCAGAGATTAATTCATAGCCTACCCCACTTCTTTGTGTGCTTGTGATGGGTGCTAGATATTTTGACCACTAAATTGGCAACACCTTTTTTGATGTCTCCATTCGGTTGCTTAAGCAACCCTAAAAGGGTGCCAATGTCCTATGAAGCTCATAGATATCCTAATTCAAAGAATGAATATTTTTTAAGACAAATTCCATGATTATATTAAGGTGTAGATGTCTAGAAAAAAAAATTACTTGATTGATAATTTACTAAGACTCGCTGATTCCTTCATCCTTGATGTACTTCCTGAAGGGGTTCGGTGTGCCGAACAAGAGGAAGGAGGACATGCAATGAGAGAGAAGAGAGGAACGACGCGCGGATATGCGTGGGAGCCTCGAAACCCACATAATGATCTCCCTTGAGGCAATGCTCTATATATGATGTATATATATGAATATGGGGGTAAGGTCACATGACCCTTACATCCCCAACAATCTCCCACTTAAGGGTCAATGTGACCATAAGTGGTAACATATACAAAGAATGATGTAGGACTATACAATAATGTACAGGAAGAGTCTGGATCTCTACCCATACCAGATCAGCCTACACCAACCGCCTCGAACAAGGTGTATCCATGCACCTCAAACTGCTCTAGACTCATATCAACAAGAGCCGAGCTCATATATGACTGACGCAAGAACTGATGAAGTTCCTGCAAAGCTCCCACTCGCTCTATGCCTGTGTCAATCATCGAACGACTGACAACTCCAAGTGCAAATGCTCCAATAGCAACTGCAATGTCTGGTCTCGAGCATAACAACTCATACATCAGACTCCCAAATGCTGACGAAACATGTGCTATCCTGGCTAACCTAAGTATGTCAGCCATGCCTGTATCCAAGGCATCCAAAGCACCATCATCAAGACCAACATGTCCTGATATATCTGTGTCAACATCTGGCATGAGCGAATCCAAGAATGACTCCATAACTGCTGACTCCTCAACATCCAAATCAGCCATCCCATCAACTAAGGATGTATCTAGCTGTGCATCCTGAGAGCTAATATGCTCTACCATACACTGTATACCATGAGAGCTATCCTGCTCTACCACACCAAGTGTATCATCATGCTCCACATGAGCTAACTGCACAACATCAACACCAAGGTCAAACTGATGATCTAACTCTAACTGAGTATCATCACAATACTCTACATGAGCATCCATATCATGCTCTAAAGCATCCAACTGATCATCCGAAGTGTGCTCTACATGAGCATCCATATGATCAACAAAATCATGCTCTATATAAGCATCATGAGCATCCAAAACATGCTCTACATGTGCATCCATTTGAGCATCTGAATCCTGCCATACATGTGCATCATGAATGTCAATAGACATATGTGTAGGTAGACAAAATGAGACATGACGAGTCTCACATCGCACATAAGGCTGAACTCCCACTGAGACGAGACTGTCTCTCACATGAAGTACCTGCAGTGGATACCTGTGCCCAACCCTGGCACCACTGACAAGCATAAGCTGTCCCAACTGCAACTGAAAATGATGCTCGCCAAGGAATGCATAACATCTGCTCTCTTGTAACTGGCTAACTGAAATCAAGCTCATAGGGAATGAAGGCACATAATGTACATGTCTAAGCATAAGTGATGCTCCACTAGGTAGCATAATGCATACATCTCCTGCACCCTCAATATCATATGTCGTACCATCAGGCATGTGCACACATCCACGACTCTCACCTGAGAATCGACAAAACCACTCACGATGTGGAGTAACATGAAAACTGGCTAATGCATCAAGCAACCAAGCCATATGTGTGCTATCTAATGAGCAAGAGGAATCATGAGATGAACCATAGGAGAAAGTGATATCTCCATCACTAGCATAATCAACTGCCATAGAATCTCCTGAAACCACTACCTGATCTGCATCACGTGCATATCTCTAACATCGTCGTCGCATCCGCCTGAAGCAACATCGTCGAATATGGCCCTCATGACCACAGTGCCAACATCGAAGTCGTCGATGTGATCTATGTCTCACATGAGTCAATGGACTCGCATACATATCATGTAGTCTCTGCCATAATGCACTACTCGTCTCCTCATACATAACAGACTCGTATATAGAATCCACAAGCTGTAATCGGATAGTGGAGCTGGCCAATGCATCCATATCCATCCATACATGGTCGAGCATGTCACAAGGCCTCTGTGCATCTCTATGCACATACATGTGTAACCCTGCACGAACCAATGTATGCCACATCTGAGCTTTCCATCTCGGAAAGTCAGTGCCATCAAATCGAGAAGACACCATGCTGGCAATCCAATAGACTAGCAATATAACAAGAGACTAGAAACAATACTCTATCCTGAATAGGATCACACCTGCATATCCATATGCATAAGTCATATCATAAATGTCTCGATGGAGAAGGAACTATGTGAACCACCTGTCACATAACCATGCATCTAGCATGCATATAAAACCATGAGCATAAGCCTGCTCACCAAGTCTCCAAAGTGACCAAATAGATGTGGAAGAATCCTGGGAAAAAATCGACAGAGTATCCCCTGTAAACTGAGCAATCAAACAAGATAACCAATCAGCAAAGAACAATGAATAATCTGTCACCACCTGTCACTGATATAAATCAAGAAGATAATGGCAACTACATGTGCCAAAAAACTAATGGCAATACACGCCAATACAATGGCAATACAACTCCCACTCAAGAATAAATCCTGCAAGATGGTCCAACCTGTCACAAACAACCTGTGACCAAGTCCAAGTGAATGGAGATAGTCAATGATCCAAAGCTATCACAAAAGCTTCAAGATCCACAAGAGCTCCTTTCTAGCATAAAAGCCGATGAAATTTCGGTAGCATCTCCTCTGTAAAATGGACTCTAGAACCAAAATAACCATGTGGGAATCACCATCCACATATGCCAAGAATCACACTGGCTAATATATATCAATCAATGATCAAATGCTAATAATGGTGACAAACAAACGTGTAACTGAGGCTCCAATCTGGATCATGTACCTGCAAAGAAAACAAAAGATACAAGTACCAACTAAGATCCAATGTCAACTCTCACAAAAGTATGTGCAACCGGAAAGTAAATCCGTAACCAAGTGGCATAATCAAGATATAGACCACAATGCCACTATACATCCATGATCAAACTCATGATGACATAAACCTCAAAAAGAGTATACCACAATGTCATCTTACATGTCAAACACATGACAAGATCATGCTCTACTCTCATATGGAGGAGCTACCACAGTGATCATACATGTACAATGCTTTGAAGCTCTGAAAATAAGAGCTTGCACACCATAAATTCTCTCTCGAAGAAGTTCCAAAGCAAATTCAACTTCCAAGTGCAATTAGGGTTGTTTGGGCAAAACTGTACTGCTCTGTGTTTTGCTGTTTCAGAGGTGATAACCTCTGAATCTGAACTTTTGGTCTTCAGCAAACTTCAAGATCCACTTCTTGGCTACGTAACGACATAAAGAACACCTCAATCAGAGGTGCGTAGCTCAAGATATGCTTAAGATAGCACCTGCTGTCAATTTCAATTTCACTTGCAACAGTACTGCTTTGTATTCTGCAATTTTGGCAACCTAAAACTCAGAATCTGGATCTGAGTTCTTCTACAAAGTTGTAGCTATCTTTCCAAGCTACGAGCAGCAAGTTGAATCATCGCATTCCGAGCTGTAGAACTCAAGTTATGACAAAAAAACCGACCTGCTGTTCTAGTCAATGTAGATTCGCCTTCTACAATTCTCTGCGTTTTTCGAATTTTCGGCACTTCAGAAGTCCGAACCAAGTTTTGCGCCCTTCTGTGAAGTTGTAGCTCTCTGTGTTAGCTATGCACAGAACTTTAAAACGCGTCAATCCGAGCTTCCTAGCTCAAGTTATGACCGAAATACTGAACAGCTGTCACGAAATGCCGATCTGCACTTCTACCTCTTTTCACCTAAGCTTCCATTGAAGCTTCTTGCACACCAGCCTTCAACATGCTCTGATACCAATGAAGGGGTTCGGTGTGCCGAACAAGAGGAGGAAGGAGGACATGCAACGAGAGAGAAGAGAGGAACGACGCGCGAATATGCGTGGGAGCCTCGAAACCCACATAATGATCTCCCTTGAGGCAATGCTCTATATATGATGTATATATATGAATATGGGGGTAAGGTCACATGACCCTTACATCCCCAACACTTCCTCTTAGGTCGCTAGTGAAAGGAGTTCCTAAGAGAGCTCCTCTGATAGAAATACTTAGATGATTCTTAGGCTTAGTTTGTGCTTCTTGATGGACTAGTGAAAAATACGAGGGATTTCTCAATGAACGAGAAGACAATCACTAAATTTAATACGGTTAAATGTTTCTTATCCAAGCTATGACTTTCTTCTCAATACAGCCTTCCTCAATTTCCTTTTAGAAATAGTTCTCCTCACTTGTTCATGCAAAACCTTGAAGACCTTTTCTTGAAGATGAAGACCTTTATTGATAGGATATTTGACATATGTTTGTGGAACGTTCTTAGCCAATGGGATAGAAGGACAAGTCACTTTTGATGGCATTAAATGGATGGGCTGTGGTGATGCCTTAGACCATGTAGGATTGGGTGATAATAGGTTTGGTGTAAGTGTTGACGTGATAATTCATGAGGCTAAGAAATTTGGAATTGGTGTGATATGGGTTGGAGAAAGGTGAATTGGTACATAATAAGTGATAAATGGTGATCAACTCAGTTTAAAGTTGAAGTATGACAAGTGAGATGAGGATCAATGACAAAAGTGGGGATGAATGATCGAAATGTGCTAAGGGGATGGTGTGTAGGAGAAGTGTCTCTTGTTGATAAGGATGAGGGATAATGGTTGGTGTGACTTGGTACGGGTAAGAACTCTTTATGAATGATGAAAGATAAAGTCAATATCAAGGATACTAAGAAGAAGCTTAGATGTTAGTTTTAAATCTCTAATTTATGGAACTTGAAGAATTTTTTTGGCAGAGAGAGTGTGTGTGTGTTTGTGTGTCGGTGAGTGACTGTTTGATATGGCAAAGAATGGGGCTAAGTGGCTAAAGATATAATATTGGTGATAGAAAGGGATTGGGGAGTTTTTTGTGTGTGATGGGAGTGAGACGACCTTTGCTGGTAGGAGAGAGGGTTTGTTGATGGGGTTTAGTTGGAGGATGGGGTTTAGTTGGAGGATGGGGTGTTTTGTGATGGAAGTTGAATGATAGGGTTGGAAGGTTGGTGATAGAATTTGTCATGTGATAGGGTTGGTCAGTAATGGAATGCAACTATGATGGATTTGTGAGGAAGGGGTAAGAAGAAGAAGCTTGGAGCACAACACACAATACTGAATGTATTACCACTAGAATGTACAAAGGTTAGTAACTCGTTAGGACAACAAGCATATATGCAAGTTGGGGGAAAAAACCTCCTAAAGAGGGAAAAAAGTTTCCTAGTAGTCCTAGTGTGTTCACACACATCACTACCTAAATATATCAACAAATCCCACCTCAGAGTGATGCGGTGAACAAGGAGCTAGCACTCATGTATAAGGAAGTGCCAAGCTATGTGGAATCGATCCACAAAAGGAAGTAAGCCCAAAGCTTTGCGGAAAGCTTCAAACTCTCCCTAGGCAGAGCCTTTGTGAAAAGGTCTGCAATGTTATCATGCATGGGCACATATGCCAAGATGATCTCTCCAGCAGAGAACCTCTCCCTGACATAATGATAATGCACCTCAGTGTGCTTGGAACGAGCATGGAACATAGGGTTCCTCGCAACTGCCAATGCACTCTGACTGTAAGTGAAGATAGTGGTGGCAAAAGATTGACCAACACCCAAATCGGCCATAAGATGTCTCGGCCACACACACTCAAAAGTTGTTGTGAAAGCTTCCCTATACTCAGCCTCACCACTGGAAGTGGCCACAGTAGGCTGCTTCTTGCTCAACCAAGGTATAAATGAGCTATTTATTGATATATTTAGGGAGTGATGTGTGTGAACACTATAGGACCACCAGGGCACTTTTTTCTCTCTTTAGGAGGTTTTTTTCACCTATCTTGTATATATGCCCATTGCCCTAAGGGGCTACATATCTTTGTACATTCTAGTGGTAATACATTCAGTATTGTGTGTTGTGCTCCAAGCTTCTTCTTCTTCCTTGTGTTGTTCATGTGCTTTTGCAGATGTCTAACTCCAACAATCGGTATCAGAGCAGGTCGCCGCTTCATCTAGGCCATCATCTTTTTGTGCCAAAGGTATATACTAGTTTCGGTTTGCTAGTATAAGTGTCTCAAAGTCTACTATAGGATTGGCAGAATTTGTTTGGGCAGTTCTGCTCAATTTTTTTAGATACTGTCAATTTTCTACATCAAGGTATTTTAGTCACTGGCCATGGCTAAAAGCAATGATGTATTCCGTATGTTGGCTGTTGAGGATAAGTTGGATGGTACCAACTACTCGTGATGGGCTTATATGATGCAACATGTATTGGTTGCAAAAGGATTATGGAAAATTGTGCAGGTTGTTGAAAAACATCCTATCACACTTGCAACTATTACAACCGTAGGTACTGATGCTGATGTAGACGGAGTCAAAGATGGTGATATTCTACAAATTCTTGTTCATGCTGCTGTTTTTGTTGCACCTACTGCAAAGAAAATTTGTTGCAATGGCAAATATGCTCAAGCACATGCATTGATAGCTTTGTCTATCAAACGTGCCATTATTCCTCACATTCCCTCTTGCAGAATAGCTAAGGATGCTTGGGATACACTTACCACATTGTACCATGCTAGGAATGAGGCTCGTGTTGCTTACCCCCAAAAATAGTTGGAGAGTGAGAACATGAATGAAGGTGATTCTATGGACAGTTTTCTAACAAAGGTCAAGGATTTGAAGGAACAATTTATTTCTGCAGATGAAGTCCTTCCACACAGTTCACTTGTGGAGACTGTTCTGAATGTTCTTGACTCATATCAGAGTTTTGCTTCTACTCTTCATTTGATGATGAAAGGCAATCCAAATGCCTTAACATTTGAAGAGTTAGTTTCTAATTTGTTGCAAGAAGACCAGTCTAGGCAGAATAGGTCTATTATGTGTGTTGGAGATCAAGCTTTCTTGGCTAGTCAGAAGGGCAAAGGAAAATGGAGTTCTTCTACTAGTAAGAAGAAATCTATAAATGCTACACATTCGAAGAAGGAAGACAAAGATGAGAAGAATCAAAAAAGCAGAAATTGTTTTGAAAATATTGTAAAGCAAATGATCACGTCATTAAGAACTATCCAAAGCTGGCTGCTAAAGAGGCAAAGATGAAAAAGGCCGAAATGGTTGTTGGAGAGGCCTCTACACTGAAAATAGAGTCTGCTAATCTTGTGCAGGATGAATAATGGGCATTTACTACGGTTTGCAATTTTGAACCATCTTCTCATGAGCAGTGCATGTCTGTAGTAGACTTAGATGTTTGGTACTTTGACAGTGGGGCGGCCAAACATATTACCTTGCAATGCAGTTTCTTCTCTTCACTCAAGCCTATCCCTAGAGGGAATACTGTTACATGCACCAACAACTCCTCTTATCCTGTTATGGGAGTTGGTAAGATCATTTTGACTACTACTGATGGTAGTTGTTTCACTTTGTCAGATGCTTTATTTTTTCCAGGGATCAAGAAGAATTTTTTATCAGTTTTGGCTTTAGCCAAGATTGGCTTGATTGTGAAATTTGTTGATGACAGATGTAGAGTTCATGATTTGTCAAATGGCAATGTCATTATTGCTTCTAGCATTTTATGTCATGGGCTATATAAGCTCATAGACTATGAAAGATCTGTGAATGATTCAGCATGTGCAGTACATGATTCCCAAGCTATGTCAGATGCAAAGCTTTGGCATGCATGCTTTGGTCATCTAAATTTTGCTAGTTTGCTAGGCTTGCAAAAATTTGAAATGGTGTCTTCTTTGCCCAAACTTGAGGCACCCGGTAAACATGTATTTGAAGGCTGTATTTTGGGCAAAATGGAGCATTCCTTATTTCCAAAAGATGGTTCAGTTCGGGCTACTCAGAAATTGTAGCTTGTACATAGTGATGTTTGTGGTCCTATCCAGACACCTTCTTTTGGAAATTATCTTTACTTCGTGACTTTCATGGATGATTTTTCCAGGCATGCATGGGTATATCCATTGAAGGCAAAGTCCGGAGTGTTCATGTGCTTCAAAAAGGTTTTGGTTTTGTCTGAAAATCTATCAGCATGTAAAATGGGCACCCTCCGTTCTGATCGAGGGGGGGATATATGTGTTCTAACTTTGATGCATTTCTGGTTGAACGTGGGATAAAACATCAATGTACAGTGCCATATACACCTCAACAGAATGGAATTGCTAAACGGAAGAATTAGTCACTCATGGAGATGGTGAGGTGTATGGTCAAGAGTCAAGCTTTACCACATAGTTTCTGGCTTGGGGCTGTTATGTGTGCAACATATGTACTTAACATGTGTTCAATTAAAGCATTGTAGTCTATCAATCAATATGAGGCTTGGTATGGTCGCAAGCCATCTGTTGCTCATTTGCATGTTTTTGGGTGTCTAGCATATGCATTCATCAACAGAGTTGATATTGAGGAGCAAAAACTATGCCAAAATGGTTGGTGCAGACTTTGTGTGACAACAAAATAGATGCACCTCTATCATATCGTACTTGTTCAAGCTCTCATAGTGCCTCTTTTGCATCGGATTTCTATGTTATGGCTGCATCTAGTCTCTCTGATGAGAATGAGCATCTTTTATTTGATAAAGCACAAAATTCAAAAAATTGGATGGCTGTTATGCAATTTGAGTATGATGCTATAATGAAGAATGGTACTTGGTCTTTATGTGACTTGCCCCCTGGCAAGAAGGCCATTGGTACTAAGTGGGTATACAAGCTGAAGTGTAAGCTTGATGGTACAGTTAACATGTATAAGGCTAGGCTTGTTGCAAAGGGTTATGCGAAATTCATTTTGATGAAACCTTTGCTCCTACTTGTCCAATGACTATTGTTCATAGCATTTGTGCACTTGTAGCTCATCATGGTTGGAATGTACATCAGTTGGACATTAAAACAACATTTCTGAATGGTGACTTGCATGAAGAAGTGTATGTTTTTCAGCCCCGTGGCTTTGTGCAGAAAGGGCATGAAACAAAGTCTACATGTTAAAGAAGGCATTATATGGTTCAAAGCAAGCACCTTGTGATTACTGCAATAAAATGGAATAGGTACTTCAGAACATCAATGAGAACCGGTACAAAATAGGTGGAGATTCACTTTGACTAGGTCACAAAACCTTCTATTTTGGGATGGATCTTTGTACTTCAAACACTTAGAGCAGCCAACACAGTTAGAATTGGAAATATACTAAATAGATGACTTGAAAATATACTATTTCTCTAAATATTCAGAGTTCTATTTCTCTGAATATACTATTTCTCTGAATATTCAGAGCCAAGACAACTCTGAATATACTAAATCAAATGACTTGAAAATTTATACACATAAATTAGAAAGTATTACTTTTGAATGAGTGATTCTTCACTCAATTTGGAGCTCTGCAAGATGACTGAGTCTGAGGAAGGAGTAGAGAAATGATGTGGCACCAAGAAACGACCAAAAATGTATATGTATTATATCAAAATCATCACTCTCTATTTGTACAAGAAATGTGTGGTCTTATATAGACCCTTGATGATTCTCAAAAATTCAACCAATAAGTTTTGTTGCTTGATCTTTCATAATTTTCAAAGTACATATACTGGTGTCTTGTTGATCCAAAAACAAGATAGAAATTGTTGATATATTTAGGTAGTGATGTCTGTGAACACACTATGATTGTCTTGGCACTTTTTTCCCTTTTTAGGAGGTTTTTTACCCCCTGCTTGTATATACGCCTGTTTCCCTAATGGGTTGCTAATCTTTGTACATTCTAGTGGTAATACATTCAGTATTGTGTGCGGTGCTCCAAGCTTCTTCTTCTTCCTTGTGTTGTTCGCGTGCTTTTGTAGACCTCAAACTCCAACGATTGGTTTCACACCAAGTCACTGCTTCATCTAAGGCATCATCAAAACCTCTTCCATCACAATCTCATAATCACATGAAACTTGGTGAGCGATCTAAGCTTGTTTCGACCTCTGAATGCACTATCACATATCTTTGTAGGGTATTTCATCTTTTTGTGCCAAAGATATATACAGATTTTGGTTCACTTTAAGGACCTCGAAGTCTGCTACAGGTTTAGTAGAACTCGTAAGGGTAGTTGTGTTCAACTTTTTCAGATACAATCATTTTTCTGCATGAGGGTATTTTAGTCAGTGGCTATGGCTGAAAGCAATGCCATATTTTGTATGTTGTCTATTGAGCATAAGTTGGATGGTACGAATTACCCATTATGGTCTTATATGATGCGTCATGTATTGGTCACAAAAAGACTGTGGAATATTATGCAAGGTGTTGAAAAACATTCTATTACACTTGCAAATATAGGTATTGAAGCTGATGTTGATGGCGTCAAAGATGGTGATATTCTGTAGATTCATGTTTGTGTTGTGATTTCTACTGCACCTACTATAGACCAAATTTGTTGGGATGGTAAAGATGCTTAGACACATGCATTGATAGACTTGTCTATCAAATGTGCCATAATTCCTCACATTTGCTCTTGTAGAATAGCTAAGGATGCTTGGAATACACTTACCACATTGTACCAGGCTAGGAATGAGGCACATGTTGCTTACCTCCGAAAATAGTTGGAGAGTGAGCATATGAATGAAGGTGATTCTATGGATAGTTTTCTAAGAAAGATCAAAGACTTGAACAGTTGATTTCTACTGATGAAGTTATACTAGATAGCTCACTTGTGCAGACCATTCTGAATGGTTTTCCTGGTTCATATCAAAGTTTTGCTTCTACTCTTCATTTGATGATGAAAGACAATCCAAATGCCTTGACATTTGAGGAGTTAGTCTCTGTTCTATTGCAGGAAGATTAGTCTAGGCAGAATAGGTCTATTGTGCATGTTGGATATCATGCTTTCCTGGCTATTCAAAAGGGAAAAGGTAAATGGAGCTCATCTACTAGTAAGTAGGAATCTGCAAATGTTGCACATTCAAAGAAGAAAGACAAAGATGAGAAGAAATCAGATGAGCAAAAATTCTTTTGTAAGTACTGTAAAGGAAATGATCATGTCATAAAGAACTATCCAAAACTGGCTGCAAAAGAGGCAAAGAAAAAGAGGCTAGAATGGTTGTTGAAGAGGCCTCTACACCGCAAACAGAGTTTGCTAATCTTGTGAATAATGAAGAATGGTTTTTACTACTGTTTGTAGTTTTGACCCATCTTCTCCTAAACACTGTATGTCTGCAGTAAACTTAGATGTTTGGCACTTTGATAGTGGGGCAACCAAACATATTACCTCGCAACATTATTTCTTCACTTCACTTGAGTCTGCCCCTAAAGGGAATACTATAACATGCACCAGCAACTCCTCTTATCCTATCATGGGAGTTGGTAAGATAATTCTGACTACTCGTGATGGTAGTTCTTTTACATTGTTAGATGCTTTATTTGTGCTAGGGATCAAGAAGAATCTGTTATCAGTTTTAGCTTTATCCAAGAATGGCTTGGCTGAGAAATTTCTTGATGACAAATGTACAATTCATGATGTATCAAATGGTGATGTCATTATTGCTTCTGGCATTTTATGTCATGGGCTTTATAATCTCATAGTCTATGAAAAATCTGTGGATGATTTAGCATGTGTAGTACATGATTCTCAGGCTATATCAGATGCAAAGCTTTGGCATGCATGCTTTGGTCATCTGAATTTTGCTAGTTTGTTATGCCTGCAGAAATCTGAAATGGTGTCCTCTTTGCCCAAATTGAGGCACCCAAAAAACATGTATGTGAAGGCTATATTTTGGGCAAAATGTAGCATTCCTCCGTCCCAAAAGATGGTTCACTTCAACATACTTAGAAATTGCACCTTGTTCATAGTGATGTATGTGATCCTATGCAGACACCTTCTTTTGGGAACTATCTTTACTTTGTGACTTTCATTGATGATTTTTCTAGGCATGCATGGGTATATCCATTGAAGGAAAAGTCCAAAGTGTTTATGTGCTTCAAACAATTTTTGGTTTTGGCTGAAAATATGTCAGCATGTAAAATGGGTACCCTCCATTCTGATCGAGGGGGTGAATATATGTCTTCTAAACTTAATGCGTTTCTGACTAAATGTGGGATAAAACATCAGTGTACAGTGTCATATACACCTCAAAAAAATGGAGTTTCTAAACGGAAGAACGGGTCACTCATGGAGATGACGAGGTGTATGGTCAAGATTCAGGCTTTACCACATAGTTTTTGGCTTGAGGTTGTCATGTGTGGAACACATGTACTTAACAGGTGTCCCACTAAAGCATTGCAGTCTATAACTCCATATGAGGCTTAGCATGGCCGCAAGCCATCTGTTACTCATCTCCATGTTTTTGGTTGTCTGGCATATGCATTAGTGCATGCACAACAATGCAAGAAATTGGATGATAAAGTAGTGAAATGTATTTTTGTTGCGTACAATTCTGAAAGCAAAGGCTATCATCTGTATCATCACATAATAAATGCATTTTGGTTAGCCGTGATGTTTTTTGTGAAAGACCTTATTCAATGACTACTTTCATGTACTAAGGAGGCATCTGTTAGCTCCAAAGACATGTATGATACTTTGCTACCTCTTTTTATAGGTGGATAGTCTACTGCTGGTCCTGAGGTAACTTCTCAGCCTTTACAGCTTTCATGTGATGATGTAGATCATTTTATTTCTGATGCAAATTTACATGATGCACTTGTTGATGAGAGAGCTGATATTGAGGAGGCAAAATCTATGCCAAAATGGCTAGTGAAGTCTTTGCGTGATAAAAAATTAGATGCACCTTTTTCATATCGTACTGGTTCTGGCTCTCATAATGCTTCTTTTGCATCAGATTGCTATGCTATGGCTGCCTCTAATCTCTGTGTTGATAATGAGCCTCTTCATTTGATGAAGCACAAATGTCTAAAAATTGTATGGCTACTATGCAATCAGAATATGATGCTATTATGAAAAATGGTACCTAGTCTTTATGTGGCTTGCCCCCTAGAAAGAAGGCCATTGGCACTAAGTGGGTATACAAGCTAAAGCATAAGCATGATGAAACAGTTGATAGGTATAATGCTAGGCTTGTTTCAAAGGGTTATGCTTAGGAAAGAGCCATTGATTTTGATGAGACATCTAGCGAATGACTACTATTCGTAGCATTTGTGGACTTGCACCTCATCATGGTTGGAATGTACATCAATTGGACATTAAAACTGCATTTCTCAATGGTGATTTGCATGAAGAAGTGTATGTTTTTCAGCCCCATGGCTTTGTGTAGAAAGGGCATGAAAACCAAGTGTGTAGGTTAAAGAAGGCAATATATGGTTTAAAGTAAGCACCATGTGCTTGGTATGAAAAGATACATCCTATCTGATTGCACATGGTTTTGAGAACAACCAATTGAAAGCACCTTATATGTTAAGCATGTTAATAACGTGCTTCTAATCATTATTGTGTATGTTGATGACATGCTGCTCATTGGTCCCCATGAGAAGCATATTCCTGATTTTAAGGCTGATTTGCATGCCTCATTTGAGATGTTTGATTTGGGGCATTTGCATCATTATTTGGGCATTCAATTTATGCAAGCTGATGGTAGAATAGCTTTGTGTCAAACAAAATATATTGACACATTATTGCAGCATTTTGGCCTTGAAGATTTTACACCTATTGCCACTCCTATGGAGACAGGTTTACGGTTGAGTCTTCATGATGCGCGAGATGCATTTGATGTTGTTCTCTATCAATAGGTTGTTCGATGCTTGATTTACTTATGCATTACTTGGCTATATATTCAGTTTGTTGTCTCACAGATGAGGAGGTTTATGTATTGCCCAAGTGCCAAGCATAGGCAGGCGGTTAAGTGCATCTTTCACTACTTGATTGGTACCCGGCTAATTGGATTGTTTTATCCCAAGGGGGGATCACTACCGATAGATTTACATGTTTTTTCACATGCTTTTTCTCACTCTGACTCGGCTAGTTGCTATGACAATCATGTGTCCATTAATGGCTTTTGCTTCATGCTTGGTAGTGTTGGAGTTAGACGTTTGTGGAAGCATGCGAACAACACAAGGAAGAAGAAGAAGCTTGGAGCAAAACACACAATACTGAATGTATTACCACTAGAATGTACAAAGATATGTAGCCCCTTAGGGCAATAGGCATATATACAAGCCGAGGGAAAAAAATCTCCTAAAGAGGGAAAAAAGTGCCTCAGCAGTCCTAGAGTGTTCACACACATCACTACCTAAATATATCAACAAATACCCCCTTGGAGTGATGTGGTGAACAAGGAGCTGGCACTCATGTATAAGGAAGTGCCAAGCTATGTGGAATCAATCCACAAAGGGAAGTAAGCCCAAAGCTTTGTGGAAAGCTTCAAACTTCTCCCTTGGCACATCCTTCATAAAAAGGTCTGCAATGTTCTCTTGCGTGGGCACATATGCCAAGCTAATCTCCCTAGCAGAGAACCTTTCCCTGACATAATGATAATGCAACTCAATGTGCTTAGTGCGAGCATGGAACACAGGGTTCCTCGCAACTACCAATGCACTTTGACTGTCAGTGAAGATGGTGGTGGCAGAAGACTGACCAACACCCAAATCAGCCATAAGGCATCTGAGCCACACACACTCAACAGTCACTCTAAAAGCTACCCTATACTTAGCCTCACAACTAGAAGTGGCCACAATAGGATGCTTCTTGCTGAACCAAGATATACATGAGCTACCAAGCATGAAGCAAAAACCACTGGTGGACACACGAGTGTCATAGCAACCAACCCAATCACTGTCACAAAAAGCATGCAAATCTAGCAGTAGTGATCTCTCCTTGGGATAAAACAATCCAAGTAGTTGGGTACCACTCAAGTAGCAAAACATGCGCTTAACCGCTTGCTAATGCTTCACACCTAGGCAATGCATAAACCTGCTCATATGTGAGACAACAAACTGAATATATGGTTGAGTAATGCATAAGTAAATCAAGCATCCAACAGCCTTGAAGGAACCAGCTTTGACATTTTTTCAAGTAAAAATGGTTGACCAATGATGGGTGCAACCATTAAGCATTCTCAAAAATCGAGAATCACAAGATCAATCTTACTATTTAAAGTTAATTTTGTTGTTCTTAGATTGCGACCATCCTCATGTACATGCCCATTGATTCTTGGGAGACCATGCCTAAGATCGGCTAAGGTGGAATAGATTTGGGGATTTGATACATTGATAATTCGTAAAAGAAAGCAAGAACATCATTTACTAGTGACAAATTTAAGAAAGTTGCCCCCTAGAGGAATGACCATTATAGATTGAAACAATAAACGTGGTGGAAGCTTTGCCTCAAGAGGAGGACTTTTTACAAGAAAGAAATACAATGATACCTTTTCTTAAAGTGAAACTATTAAAATTATTGATTCTTTCAAAACAACAAGACCATAAAAAGATGGATAAGGATTATTATATAAAGCAGGACAAACAAATTAAGGAAAAGCATGGGCAGTATAATGAGGTACAACAAGTAACCCATAATGCAAAAAGGATGTTTGAAGAACTCTAAAAGCAATGTTTGCAGGTGAAACTAGATGAGTTGTAGGATCTTGATTTGGGAATCGAAGAAGACCCAAAGACTTTTAAGGTGTCTATTAATCTTGATTTGGTCGAACTAAAAGCATTATTAACTAAGTATAAAGATGTATTTGCATGGTCTTCTTTGGATATTAAGGGGTCCAACCCCTTAATATCCAAAGAGTGCAAAATGGTTATCATCGATTGTGGTGGTGCCAAAAAAGAATGGTAAAATTTGAGTTTGTGTGGACTATAGAAAGTTAAATGCAGTTAGAGTCACAAATCCATATCCACTACCATTTTCATATACTATTTTAGATTCTATAACAAAAGCCAAAATGTACAATTTTTTGGATGGCATTAGTGGGTATAACTAGATTCAAATGGGCAAAATAGGATAAGGAAAAAATCGCATTCATGATAGAATCGGGGGTGCATACATAAAATGTGATGACATTTGGATTGAAAAAGGCAACACCAACATTTCATAAATGAAGATGGACATTTTTGAACCATTCTCAAATTGGTTTATGATAGAATTTGTAGATTGTTTTAGCATGTCAATTAAATGGGTTGAGCATCTTCATTAGAATTTGTATGGGGAGAGGATCAACAAAAAGCATTTGGCATGCTAAAAGAGATGTTAATGATCATGGCAATCGTGGTGCTACCTAACTAGGCATGACCGTTTCATTTGTTTATGGATGATTTCCAAATATCTATGGGAGTGGTTTTAATGCACTAGTATGATAAAGGTTTGTACAAGCTTATATATATTATGCAAGTCAGGTGTTAAGCAGGAAAGAAATAAATTGAATAAATTATACAACTATAGGCAAAGAATGATTAGCAATGATATTTGGGCTAAGAAACTTTTGACACTATCTTTTGGCTAATAAGGTAATAATTCATGTTGATCATCAAGTGTTGGTATTTGTGGTAAAGAAAGCACATCTAATAGGCTGGTTGGCCAAATGGGTGAACTTGATCATGGATGTATCACATTTGAGGCTACCATGAGATATACAACTACTCGACTTGATTCACATCCATCTCATTTGCTTACTTCCTCCGATTTCTATTAGGTTGAGGTCTTCTCTCTACGAATTGATGATTGAAAAGTATATACCACGAGATGACATCAAGAATTTTTCTAAACTTTGCATGAGAAGACACTCTTTATCTCCTTGATAAAAAATTCCACTCAATCTGTATCTCGTTGACAAGATTTGTAAATGAGTAGATGGTTAGCAATCTAATTTGGTTGATAAAGATTGTGCAAGGTATGTATAGTAGCTATTTTCTTTTGTACTTTTTTTTACCTTTGTACTTGTTTCACTTTCTTCTAAACAATGGTGTATCACTGTAGCGTTTCCTCAATCACAATCTATCCCCAATCACAATCTTTCGATCACTCAAAATAACAGAGGAGAGAAGAACGCAAAGATTGCACAAGGTAAGAGAAAATCTGATGCAGAAGAGTAGAAACAAATATGAGGCAGAGAAGGAAAAATCTTGATATTATAGATGTGAATCAATTGTTACAATAGCTTTGGACAATAGCTTCTTGACGAAGCCTCTACCTCCAGACCACCCCCGAGCTATCACAATCGCATTCACACTCGCACTCTCAATCACACTCTCACTCTCACTCTCACTCTCACTCTCAATCACAAGGTAATTCTCAGATTTCTGTGCGTCCCTTGTGTTGATGTGCAGGTCTCCCTATATCAGAGTTTGATCGCTGCCCTCCTGAAGAAGTGTGCGATCCACCAAATTTAGAAAGAAGTCGAGTTTCTCCAAAACTTTTGCAAAAAGCCATGCGATTGTAGTGTGCTTTCTTTCTTTAGCGTACCTATCAAAAATAGGAGAAAAACACCAAAAAGACATATCCTAAAATATCCATAATTAGACATGGTGACACGTGAGCATCAGAATCACGGATTCGAATAGAAATAGATAAGCCCTCGGTTTTTTCTTTTTTTTGAAGTGTTGGAAAATGGCACTTTTCAAAGCCCTGAGACTCAAAAATGGTGAGGAATTAGCTTAAGCTTGTGAGAGACACTTTTACTCAATTTTTCAATATGCACAATAGTGTTAGAGACATCCGAGGTCCAAATCCACCTCCAAATGCCACTTTTGAGCCCTGCAAGTTTCAAAATTCTAAAGAGAGAGTAAAATCAAGGCATTTTCTTACAATGAACTAAATGTGGGACCCTGAACAAGGTACTTAAAACATGATTCACAAAAATTTCACACAGGCACTTTTATTCTCTTATACTTGCTCTACCTTTCTCTCACATAGAGTTTTCCTTAATTCTTTCGTCTTCACCTTCAAAATTCCACTAGGAAACATGATGGAAATAAGGTCTAGAGAGAGAATATGAAACTTGTCCACCCAAAATTTTTCCTACATGCATAAAATGACCTAATTATTCATTCTAAGCATTATCCCCACAATGAAATTTAGAAAGTTCAGAATGAATTATTTCACTAGAAAAGAGGCCTATTACAATCACTATTGTAGCTCTGAAATGTGGTCATATCATACTCCATGAACCACTCCATTACTTTACCTTGTAATGTTGCAACAAAGCGTTCTTTCTTTTTTTTATCATTATAAAGATTTTTGAATCCACTCGTTGTCCATCGTGCTTTGAATTCCTACATGACCATCTGCATCCTAGTGTTTCTTACCTTCTAAATTGAGATGCCCATACTCTAGGTTTCATTACCTAAAATTTTTGTGCCATATTTATTTTCAACACATTACTTTCTCCTCATAATGGGTTAAAGTATAGTCTAGTTGGAATTGGCTTCAAAAACCTAAGCTTTTGCTTTAACTTCCAATGATGTTGCAAAATATGCACCCCTACCAAATGGTGGATAGCCCATAACAACAATGTGGGAGTCCCTCTGTGCCGAAAAGGGATCTTGTGGAGATTCTTGTTGGAACAAAGCAATTACAAATTGATGATTATAAAGAGCTTGAAGCAAGTCAATGGTTAGAATGAAGTTCGAGAAGGTATTTGAGAAAGTGAAGAGATCTCAGAAGTGAAGATTGTATACATATGTACATTATAGATGCAAATTCTTGTACTTTGAGTTTTAGATGATCCTTAGGATGACAAGGAATATGTAATAGACATGGTATAAGTCTAGAATCATATGTATATAAGTCAATGATGTAAAGAAATACAAAAGTGAGAGTCATTAGAAGCCAAGTGTCAATGAGGTAGATGTGTAAAGAGTCATCTTCAAAAATTAGCAACGAGTATTTTTCTAATTTCTCTCAGCCTGATCATGTGGATCAAGAAATCTTTTGTACACATCTAATCTAGAAGCTAATGAATCTATGTTCAAAGTTTCATGGCCTAATTCCTTTCATGTTGTGAGTATGATCAATAGGAACATGTGTATGTAAAGTCTACATGTAGATCTCTTAGAGTTGCACACTTTTTCGTGTCAATGTTTTGCTTGGATCTTAGTGTACAGTGTAAAGTTTTTTATGAATCAGCATTCAAAATCTAAGTTAGAAGGTAAGGAAGCTATGGCTAAAAGAATTTAGCAAAATGGGATATGTGCTGTGAGAATTCAACCTTAGAAGGTAGCTATGTCAAAGTCACTTGTTTAGGAAGACAGTTTCTGACATACTTTTGACCTTAAGGATCAAATTAAAGTTTTAATTATTCTTTTGAAGGATTAATTATTGATATGATTGCGCAAAGGTAGCATGGAGATATGTACATCATTAATTTGAAGAAAGCTAAAGATATGTGCAGGTAATGAAGTCATCTCTGAAGCAAACTTCTTGAAGAAGGAAGATTCTCACCCAGAGGTGATAGTTGAAGAATTGGTAAATGAAGGTAACATTTGTGTAAAGTTTGGTCCATAACTGATATATAGGTGCTCTTAAATCATTATAAATCAAACCTTTGGAGAATTAGAGGTCTCCAACAATTCTGCTCACTATGCTTGCCAAAAACAACACCAAAAGTTCCCTAAACATTTTTCGAGGGAAACCCAATGTTTCTCGAGGGAAACACACATTGTCCATGTAGAGCTTTGGTCTCATAGAAGCTAAGATAAAGGTCTAAAATTAAAGACAACAAACTGATTCCCAAGCAAGAAAAATGATATTTCTAGACAAAAAATAATAGAGGAATGTAGGCAAACACAAGGTGCATTACTATATTTGTTCGATTAGATAATCATAATAAGGACTTGCTATGCAAAAAACATAGTCGATGCGGTTTCAAATTAGGAATTTTATTGCTTCTTCATTCACTTCATAAGTTTATCCCATTTTGTAGTCCATATTTGCATCTTCATACACTCTTCTTTTGCTACTACTCTTTGATGCATTAAACTATCAACATTTTATCCTCTTCTCCCTCCAAGGATCCATATCTCGATTACTTTAGTTCCCATGACTTCTTCTAAACTCATGCCTGCCTTTAAATTGTAGACCAAAAAACAAAGAAAATAGAACAAACAAAAGTATTCAAAACTAAATAAACTATTGCCCTAAGACACTAGTATCATAAACATGCACCCAAAATCAAGCAAAATACACACTCAAAATGAATGAAAAAACTAAAACACAAGTTTACAAGAAGAGAGATGCTCTATAACTATGGGCCAAAAGACATGGGTTTTGAGGGTCCAAAGTCACTTGGAGGACCCTTGAAATTCATTATGAAACTCTTGGGAAAGTGTCTCAAATCTATAGTTTGAACCCTTGAGCTATTTGAATTTATTTACTCCCAATTGAAGGTTTTGAAACCTTGGGATTGATATTTCCTAGGGGCATGGTATTTAACCCTTAGGAGACCTCTCAAGCTTCTGAATTTGTATGTGCAATCTTGAGAGGAAGACTTTTAGAATCCATGTGAGAACCATGTGGTTTCATGTAACTTCTAAGGTTAGAAGGCCTTGGATTAGAATCCATGTGGAGGGGACACTTGGCAAGCTCTCCTCACATTTTCCCCCTTGGCTTGGAGGTAAATATGGGTGGAGCTGGTTGGGTGGATACGTGCATCTCTCACCCCTTGTGGGCTTAGAGCTTATACTCTTGAGTAGCTAGATTTCTCTTTAGGCTAGGCTAGTCAGTCCGTTGAGTAGATTATCTCTAGTGTGTAGATATAACAGTGGTATTCAAAGTGGGTTATATCTCTCAACTATGGAATCTTGCAAGCTCTCCATACATGAACCTTTAAGGCTACCTTTGCAAAAGGAAAGCTTTAGTGTCCCTCTATTTGAGGGTAGGAACCCCTACCAACTTAGGGAGCATGTCCAATAGGTAGTTCATACTCGCGTGCATTCTGCCATGTCACATAACCTTAGCAAGAGATGCTTGAACCACACCCTAAGAGAGAGGATTAGGAAGTAATCCTCAACCATGGCTTTTGGGGCAAGTGGTTAGCCGACCACACTCCTAGCTAAGAGGTTGTGAGTTCAATTCTCAACATTGGTATCAGAGCCTACTTGAGGAACTTGGGCAAGATAGAGGTAAGAAGCCTCATATGTGGGTACTTGAGAAGCACTTGACTATGGATGTCTCAAAATAGACACAGATGAAGGCACATGGGAATTTGGGCACTAGAGGCTGGGTGGATAGATCTAAAATAGGTCCAAGTGTTAGAATTTGGAGTTGTAGGAGGCGCTCAAATGTGGGAAGGGGCCCAAGCTCGATTAAAGGGTCCACAAGTGAGCATTGAGGACAATATTCAATCTAAGAGGGAAGAAATGTCACATAACCTTAGCAAGAGATGCCTGAACCACACCCTAAGGGGGAGGATTCGGAAGTAATCCTCAACCATGGCTTTTAGGGCAAGTGGTTAGCCCATTACACTTCTAGGTGGGAGGTTGTGAGTTCAATTTCCAACATGCCCAAAGGGCACTCAATGGCATCCATGCACCCATCTAAAGAAGAGCCAGTTCTATTTCTCTCTTCTCTTGAGAGGTGGTTAACTTGAATGCACAATGTGCCTTCTAGAGTCTTGCATGACTTGCGTAGCAATGTATGTGGGATAAGTACCCCCACGGATGAAAGCCCAAGGATTGCATGCCACTGTAGCGACATTCAAATAGCTTTCTCTTCACAGAAGAGAATACTACATGTGCCATTTTGGCCCTCCATCCTAAACTTTTTTCCCGCATAGTAGGTAGCAAATTGTTAGTCAATTATAGGATAGTTGCTCATATAAGCTTCTTATTTTTTTGTAGCCCATTGATTACCATTATGAGATGATTCAAAAGAGCTTTTGTGTCACAACTCTTTTCTTGAGTCTTTTAGAACATGAGAGCATCAAGTAGAAAT
The DNA here is from genome assembly GCA_020310875.1 of Ceratopteris richardii. Classification (NCBI taxonomy): domain Eukaryota; kingdom Viridiplantae; phylum Streptophyta; class Polypodiopsida; order Polypodiales; family Pteridaceae; genus Ceratopteris; species Ceratopteris richardii. The sequence goes on along the minus strand of CM035443.1, from coordinate 34,577,325 downwards.
CTATTTCCTTGCCATATGACGTGAATGTTCTTATGCAAAGAGAGAATGAAGCACCACAATTTCTTCCCAGGTTTTCCAAGGAACATTAAAAAAGAAAAGGATCTCTCCTTGTTATAAGTGGTGGAGCAACAAGGTGGATCTACATTAAGGAGAAAATGAAGGAAGAATTCACTTCCTCTCTTTCATGGAACATTATAAAGCAAGGATTTCAATATGAAGATGAAGGATGTCTTCTCTTGAACATCAAGGGAAGGACATAGCTTATCACAAAGCTAAGTATTCTTCAGTTATGTTTTTTGTCATATTTGATTGACATAGCTCTTATTATCTTTGTATATATTTAGCATTGAAGCTCGGAATAAGTCTTCAATCTTTGATATTGTTCAAGTGGACATACAAAGATAATAAAAGTTAATACATAGGACATGAATGGGCTTTGTAGCTTCCTTCTCATTACAAAACGTTTCACATACACATGAGCACGTACATGAAACTAAAGCTACCTTAAATGAAAGCACATGTTTGTGCACTAAAAAGGAGCATAAGATCATGAAATGCATGGATACATGCACATGTAGTTAAGTGAATGAAATTCACTTTTGGTTTTCATCATGCTATGATAAAGGTAATTCCTTATCTAGATATCGACGGATTGGATTTTCAACCTTGTATCCATCTTGATAGAAAAGTCTCTTGCTTTCATATGTAGCTTTGAGAAGGATACAAATTTGAGTACTTTGGAAAAGTATAGATCCAAGGCACTAGCTAAGTTTGTAATTAGTTTCTTGGATTGATTTCTTGAACTTGAAGGAAGTTCATTCTTCTCAAGAAATCAAAATTATTAAAGCTAAGGTCAAAAATCTAAAGTCTACTCCTTGTGGATGTTTTTTATTCTTTGAACCCCTACATGGAGAGCTACTTTTTGAAGGAAACATTGATTAGGTTCCATATCACCAAAACTTTATTTTAAAATTCTTCTTATTTCACAACTCTAGTCTCTTAGGATAAACCAAGTTTTAAGCTAAGATTCTCTAGACTTAATTTGGTGTTTTCCCATCAAACAAAACCTTTGAAAACTTTAGATGACTTCTAGAGATTCATGTTGTGTCCCAGTGTCTTTTGAAAACACCTCAAATTTCTTCTAAATAGGGTAACTTAACACTATGAAGACACCGTAAAAACTTACATTGGAAACATTTGGGAATTCAGATCTTGAATCTGATTTCAAATGGTACTTTGATTTTATCCAAGTTCTTAAGCATAAGCCAATGCTAAAGCTTAGAAACCTTAGGCTAGCTTTGAAGATGTTTTATTTCATGCTCATAAATTAGGAAAAGATCCATAAAGACCTAAGTTCATCTCTTTGGAAGAAAAAGTATATTTTTCTTCTTACAAACTTTAGGTTACTCGAATCTTAGTAGTTAAAGTTAAATCTTTATAGCCAAAGGGTTAGAAGAAAATTTCTTGGAGAATGGATTTATAGATTCCTTGCTTTTTCTAAGAAATCCAGATCTCTAATGTGTTACCGTTAGTGTCCATGTGAAAGGCCAAATGGTCACTAGATACTTTTTGTATATGCTCTTTAATAAAACATATAATGGCCTGTTCAACCACAAACTGTAAGTTTGACCACATTTGTAACACCTATGAAAATTATCTTTGTGATCTCAGCATATTGTGTTTTCTGTGTATTCTATAGCCTTTGTGCGAACTATTGTGTGCGGTTCTTGGATCTTGGTTTTCTACCCTAAGGGTATCATCATGGATCTCTCCAGAATGAGAGTTTTGCATAGTGCATCTCCATCAAAATACTTCACTAGTATCCGAGCATTTCAACACAAGAGCTTTGTTCCTTTTGTGCACGCGAAGTGAGCACTCACCCACCCACCCAAGGCTTATGGTTAAGGTGGCCACCAAGGCATGGACCTTGGCATACCTTATCATCCGAGTCATCAAAGTCACCATTGGCATTGTTGGTTGCACGTGAGGGAGGACCTCAACGATCAAGGAAGACGGAGGTTCCCCCGCACTTCTCGGAAGATCATCAATCCCACTTTGTTCCCTCGGAGCCCGCTTAACCGACAAGCTCTCTTGCCACTAAGCTACACTCTTGTGGTGTCTAAAGAAAGGGAAAGACTAAGGTTAACATTACCTTGAACATGTTTTAGTTCCTCAGAGCTTCATTCTTTGCATTCAAAGCCTATTTTGAAGCATTTTTGGGGTAATTCTTGGAGATATTTGGAGTACTTTTGTGCATAATTCTCTTTACACAAGTTAGAGAACATCAAAAAGAGGGATCTTTGTACTTCTCTCAAAATGAATGTTTTGGTCCCTCAAAGATTCATTCTTTGCATTCAAAGCTTGTTTTGAAGCATTTTTGGGGTAATCCTTGGAGCCATTTTGGATTACTTTTGTGCATAATTTTCTTTACACAGGTTCAAGAACATCAACAAGAGTTCTCTTTGTACTTCTCAGATAACAAATATTCACCTCTAGGGCGTTTTTTTAGCCACACTAGTAAATCTACAGATTTCTTGAAAGTTTTAGTTGTGGTGGGAGTAGCCACCACAAGTTTATGCAAGTTTTTGAGCTAAAAGAATAGATTTGACAGACACTTGTACGTGTTGTTGGCTAGTGTTTGGGCTATGAATTCAGCCTTTAAGTGCCATTGGACTACATATATTGAGCACATACACACTATGTACGCTTTTATGGATACCACTTGTGTACATCCATGTGGTCATTGATATAGCAGTTATGTTTTTTTTTTCATAATGCCTTTGATGTTGATAAAGAGGGTCATGATGAGATTTTCTTAACTGGGAGACACTGAGATGTTGGGTCTCTTCGATGATGCAAGTGGAAGACTTACCTAGCCTTGCCATAGGAGATGTATGCTAGTTGTTCATAGGTGCTCAATAAGCCAAGTTCGCTTCTTTCAATTAACTAATTATATGAAGTGGAGTGAGTGATTGCCTATGCAGGTTTACATGTCAGTACTTGTAGTTCTATGAGCAATTCACACTGGTCATATGCTCATTTTGCAAAGGAGACTCTAACAAAATTTTTCTCTTGACTATATCATCCCTGATAGACCTTTGTTGGACGGGGTGATCCGTGTAGTATTTAAGTATGATTGCTGCTAATTCATGTTCTTCCAAACAAAGTCCCCTTGCAAGATCTGACTTTAGGCCTTCCCAATCAATGGTGCCTAGAAATTCAAGATGTGGTGATCTACAGTATGGCTTTTTTGCATGTGAATAGTTGGAGGAGGTGGGTGGGAGGGCTTGAAGATAGACACCTCTAATTGATACTCTCAGAAGCTTGTGGTAAACATGTCTTCAAAATTTTGTTTATAACAAGCTAGGAGGTACTTGATATGAGTGTGATATGCGTAGACTTTGCCAATGGAAGGTGTGGTGTTGAGATCATATACCAAATCATAATTGCCATTTTTGAAGCATGGCATGGAGACATGTGGAGCTCGAACATTTCTAAAGGTTCTTAAAACCACTAACATTAAATCAAGCATCTTTAAGAGCATCAGAGTTGCAATGTCTAGAATGTGTTTGAGACTGGGCATTGTTGACAATAGCCAAGGGTCAAGCACGAACCATTGGACAAGGAAGTCAACATTGATCCAGCGAGTAGCACAAGCAATTCTTTTTTCAAATCAAACCGTTATTTTCATCTCTCCATTGTTGATATATTTAGGTAGTGATGTGTATGAACACAGTAGGACCACCGGGGCACTTTTCTCCCTCTTTAGGAGGCCTTTTTCCCCCGAGTTGTATATACACCCATTGCCCTAACAAGTTACTTATCTTTGTACATTCTAGTGGTAATATATTCAGTATTGTGTGTTGTGCTCCAAGTTTCTTCTTCTTCCTCATGTTGTCCATGTGCTTCCACAGAATTCTAACTCCAACAATTGGTATCAGAGCAGGTCATTGCTTCATCTAGGGTGTCATCAACACCCCTCCCATCACAGTCTCAGAATCGCATGAAATTTAGTACGCATACCCTAAAACCGACCTCCGAATGGACTATCATAGTGTTTGTGTAGGTTGTTTTGTCTTTTTGTGCCAAAGATATATACTAGTTTTGGATTGCTAGTATAAGCATCTCAAAGTCTGCTACAAGTTTAGCAGAACTTGTCACGGTACTTCTGTTCAATTTTTTCAGATACGGTCATTTTTTTGCATCACGGTATTTTAGTTAGTGGCCATGGCTAAAAGTAGTGATGTATTTTGTATGTTGGTTGTTGAGGATAAGTTAGATGGTACTAATTACCCATTATCATCTTATATGACGTGACATGTATTGGTTGTAAATGGACTGTGGAACATTGTGCGGGGTGTTGAAAAACATCCTATTACACCTGCAAATACAGGTATTGAAGCTAATGCAGATGGCATTGAAGATGCTGATATTCTTCACATTCCTCTTTGTGCTACGATTTCTGCTACACCTACTGGAGAGCAAATTCGTTGAGATGGCAGAGATGCTCAGGCACATGCATTGATAGGTTTGTCTATCAAACGTGCCATTATTCCTCACATTCACTTTTGTAGAACAGCTAAGGATGCTTGGGATATGCACTTACCACATTGTACCATGCTAGGAATGAGGCTCGTGTTGCTTACCTCCGAAAATAGTTGGAGAATGAGCACATGAATGAAGGTGATCCTATGGATAGTTTTTTGACAAAGATCAAGGATTTGAAGGAACAATTGATTTTTGTTGATGAAGTCCTTCCTGCAATTCTCTTGTGCAGAATGTTCTGAATGGTCTTCCTCACTCATATCAGAGTTTTTCTTCTACTCTTTGTTTGATGATGGAAGACAATCCAAATGCTTTAACATTTGAAAAGTTAGCTCTTGTTTTGTTGCAAGAAGATCAATCTAGGCAGAATAAGTCTATTATGCATGTTGTAGATCAAGCTTTCTTGGCTAGTCAGAACGGCAAAGGAAAATGGAGCTCTTCTACTAGTAAGCAAAAATCTGCTAATTGTGCACAATTGAAGAAGGAAGTCACAGATGAGAAGAAATCAGAAAAGCAGAATTTTTTTTGCAAATACTATAAATCACATGATCATGTCATTAAAAGTTGTCCAAAACTGGATGCTAAAGAGGCAAAGAAGAAAGAGGATGGAATGATTGTTGCAGAGGCCTCTACATCAAAAATAGAGTCTGCTAATCTTGTATAGGATCAAGAATGGGCGTTTACTACTATTTGCAGTTTTGATCCATTTTCTCATGAGCAGTAGACTCAAGTGTTTGGTTCTTTGATAGTGGGGCGATCAAACATATTACCTCACAGTGCAATTTCTTCTCTTCACTCAAGCCTGCCCCTATACGAAATACTGTTACATGTGCCAACAACTCCTCTTATCTTGTTATGGGAGTTGGTAAGATCATTATGACTACTGTTGATGGTAGTTCTATCACTTTGTGAGATGCTTTATTTGTGCCAGGGATCAAGAAGAATCTATTATCAGTTTCAGCTTTAGCCATGATTGGCTTGGTTGTGAAGTTTGTTGATGACAAGTGTACAGTTCGTGATCTGTCAAATTGCGACGTGATTATTACTTCTGGCATTTTATGTCATGTGTTTTATAAGATCATAGACTATGAAAGATCTGTGAATGATTTAGCATGTGCAGTACATGATTCTCAGGCTATGTCAAATGCAAAGCTTTGGTATGCATGCTTTGGTCATCTAAATTTTGCTAGTTTGATATGCTTGTAGAAATCTGAAATGGTGTCCTCTTTGCCCAAACTTGAGGCACCCAACAAACATGTATGTGAAGGCTATATTTTGGGCAAAATACATCATTCCTCCTTCCCAAAAGATGATTTAGTTAGGGCTACTCAGAAATTGCAACTTTTTCATAGTGATGTTTGTGGTCCTATGTAGACACCTTCTTTTGGGAACTATCTTTACTTTGTGACTTTCATTGATGATTTTTCCAGGCATGCATGGGTATATCCATTGAAGGTAAAGTCCTAAGTGTTCATGTGCTTCAAACAGTTTCTAATTTTGGCTGAAAATCTATTAGCATGTAAAATGGGCACCTCCATTCTGATCGAGGGGGGGAATATATGTCTTCTAACTTTACTACATTTCTGGTTGAATGTGGGATAAAACATCAATGTACAGTGCCGTATACACCTCAACAAAATGGAGTTGTTGAACGGAAGAATAGGTCACTCATGGAGATGGCAAGGTGTATGGTCAAGAGTCAGGCTTTACCACATAGTTTCTAGCTTGTCATGTGTCCCACTAAAACATTGCAGTCTATCACTCCATATGAGGCTTGGCATAGTAGCAAGCCATTGGTTGCTCATCTTCATGTTTTTGGTTTTCTCTCATATGGATTAGTGTCTGAACAACATCGCAGGAAATCGGATGATAAGCAGTAAAATGTATTTTTGTAGGGTACAATTCTCAAAGCAAAGGCTATCATCTGTATCACCGACATACTAAACACATTTTGGTTAGCCGTGATGTTGTTTTTGTGCAAGATGCTATTCAGCCTTTACTTTCATGTATGAAGGAGACATGTCTTAGCTCCAAAGACATGTATGATACTTTGTTGCCTCTTTTTACAAATGGATAGTCTAGTGTTGGTCCTAATGAGGCAACTTCTCAAGCATTGTGTTTCATGTGATCATGCAGATCATTCCATTTCTGATGCAGATTTACATGATGCACTTGTTGGTGAGAGAGCTAATATTGAGGAGGCAAAAACTATGCCAAAATGGCTAGTGCAGACTTTGTGTGATAGCAAATTAGATGCATCTCTATCATATCGTACTTGTTCAGGCTCTCATAATGCCTCTTTTGCATCAGATTGCTATGTTATGGCTGCATCTAGTCTCTGTGATGAGAATGAGCCTATTTCGTTTGATGAAGCAAAAAAAATAGAAAATTGGATGGTTTCTATGCAATCTGAATATGATGCTATAATGAAGAATGGTACCTGGTCTTTATGTGACTTGCCTCCTCGAAAGAAGGCCATTGGCACTAAGTGGGTATACAAGCTGAAGCGTAAGCCTCATGGAACAGTTGACAAGTATAAGCGTAGGCTTGTTGCAAAGGGTTATCCACTTACAGCTCATCATGGTTGGAATGTACATCAGTTGGACATTAAAATAGTGTTTTTGAATGGTGATTGGCATGAAGAAGTGTATGTTTTTCAGCCCCATGGCTTTGTGCACAAAGGACATGAAAACCTGTGTGCAGGTTAAAGAAGGCATTATATGGTTTAAAGCAAGAACCACATGCTTGGTATGAAAAGATACATGCCTATCTAATTTCACATGGTTTTGAGAACAGTCCAATGCACTCTGACTATCAATGAAGATGGTGGTGATAGAAGATTGACCATTACCCAAATTAGCCATAAGGCGTTGTAGCTCAGTGATGAGTAGCACCTCCTTTAATGTCAATCCGGGAAGACATGAGGATGGTATGAAGACCACGAGCAAGTGGAAGCACAAGTGCGTGAGTGAGAAGCACACACAAGCGTGCACACACATACACACACACGCGCACACACAGTAAGAACAAAGAGAGTAAGACAATGGAATCACTTCTATTGCCAGCAAGTTCTCATACAAGCTCAAACTACAAGAAGCTAACCCAAAAATGAGCTCTCTAGCTCTATTTATAGTTCTTGACTAGCTTTGGCCCTGTTCAGACCTAGTGTCCGGCCTAGTTAAAAATTAGGTTCCGGGGCTTATTTGAGGGCCCAAACAAGATCTAAAAATTATGAAAATTGGCAGGCAACTACATCTAAGGCTCCCCAAGCTCGAGGACTCCTCGGCTTGTACAAAATGGAGCTACAAAAAAGGTGAAAAGATATTTACAAGGGTTTGTAGTGATGAGAATCACTTTAGAATGATGTTGGGGTTTTTTGGAAAAATTGAAGGGTAGCCTCAGTGCTAGATCTGCATATGTGTCCATACTTGCTTCTTCCCGCATCCTGTCAACACTCTCCCCCCCCTAGGGTCTGTCGCCTCTGACAGACCTCTTTTCCGCTGTTTGATCAATGTACTTTTGCAGGAGGTCCGTTGCCACTTCGTGTTCTTTGATTTTTAAACCTCTGATTAGATCTCGTTGTAAGGCCTCCCAATCCACTATACCAGGCATGTCAGGTTGTGGCATCGTGTAGAGCTCGGAGTGCATCGTTTGCTCACATGCAAAGAGATGGAGCAGATGCGTAGGCCGTGGTGCAAATACCTCTGAATGTGCTTCCCAAAACCCCGTGGTGAACATGTCGTCAAATGTTTGCTTGTAGCAGGCAGGGAGATATCTTATGCGTGCATGCCATGCGTAAGCCACTCGTATGCTCGGGGTTGTGCTCATATCATATAGCAGGTCGTAGTTACCATTGATAAACCCTGGAATAGGAGGTTGAATATGGCATACATTGCGAAAAGTTTTGAGTACGACCTGCATCATGTCGAGGATCTTGAGCATCATCTGGGCAGCGACATCTGGCATCGGGTGGAGGCGTGGTATCCAGTGTCTGATGGTTGCAATCATGTATGACACTGTAGGAGTACCGGTTGGGGGGGCGATAGCGGGGTAATTGAGCCATTCTTTACAGTTGGCGTTATTCTGAACCTTGATGGCAAAAGCTTTCCATGATCTGCGTCTTTGCACTGGCCCAAAACACGGATTGTACTTCAAATGCATGGGGGCATGATCCCATGTTCGAAGCATTTCTGGATAAGTTTCTAGTAACTTTTGCCTCCACGTTGGTTGGAATATGGCCCCCTTTCGTGCCGCTTCTGGTATGTCTTCTGGTTCGAACTGTGTGGCAAATGTTGGGCATTTGTTGGTGACTCGTTTGATTTCGGCATTGTAGTCAGCCAACAATACAAAATAGGGCTTGTATTGCAGTTCTGAGCTAGTGATCAGGCGTCTAGGAGTGAGGTGCCTGAAGTATTCTGAGTGAAGGATGGTGTCCTCAATGGCCTTCATTGCCAGCATCTGAGTGGATATCCGCTCCTGATGAGTTTTCCCCATCTCCTCGACTTGTTTCATCCATGCCGATGGGGGTTCCTCATAGGTATCTTGACCTTCTTCTGTTACGCGTCCACCTGGAAGTGGTTGAGGCTCGTAGTTGTCGTCGAATGCTTCCTCCACTGGGATGGTCACTGCTTCTTCTTCTGACGGTGGCTCTGGGGGGGAAGGGGGTCGTTCGTACTGCATCAACTTCAGCTTTAATTCTGCGATCTGCTGCTGTAACTCCAGCACGTCATTGGGCGTTGAATGTTCAGGTTCGGTTGAAGTAGTAGCGTCTGTCATTTCTTTATGTTCTTGTCGGTGTGGTGTAGACTCTTGGGGTCTCTGTACATCCTTTAGCTGGTCGGCAAGCTGATCGTGTGCTTCTAATAGACTGGCATACGTTTCCAATATTTGTTGTATGCTCTCTGAGGGGACCGCTTGAAATTTGACCGGGTCTATGGGAGCCCCCGGGTTGTTCTCCATGGCAGCCTCGAGGTTCTCTTGGTTTTGTTGTTGAAGCCGCCTATTCTCTTCTTGTGCTGCCGCCAGATGTCGTCGTAGCAAAGCCATGTTTCGTTGAAGCCGTGCATTGCGGCCCATTTGATCGCACAGCTGTTCCTCCATGGCTTTGCTCTCTTCCATATGCTCTGCTTTGAGTTGCGCATTTGCCTGTTCGAGGGCAGAGATCTTGCGTTGTGACTCCGTATGAATGAACTCCAAAGCAGTGACACGCTCTTGGAGTGTCGCTGAGAGGGTGCAAAGCCCTTTGTTATTTTCTTCCAATAATGTGTATTCTTGCTTAAGCTGAGTGGCAGCTTCAAGCATCGTGTCGAGTGCAAGACTAAATGAGGTGGAAGATGCAGGGGGTTGGGAAGTGGGAATGGGAAAAGTGGATGTTGTGCCTACCGTGTGTGGAAGTGGTGCTGTGAGTGTAATAACCTGTGGTGGTGTTGTGAGGACAGTGGTGGTGGGTGATCCAGCGGATGGTGAGATGTCCATGGGATCGGACATGAGTGAGTGTGATTCGTGAAAGGTGAACACCGGGACGGTGGGTGGTGTGATAGTGGTGGCCGTGAATGTGGGGGAGTGAATTTGGGAATGGGATGTTTTCTTATGTTCCTCGACCTGTTGAAGAATGTTTACGAGGTAGGTCCAGAAGGAGGGTTGGGTGGTTAGTGTGGTGCTCGAGCCAGTTACAAGGGACGGGGTAGGTAGAGTTTGGGGGGGAGGAAATGGAGGGGTGGAGGGTAAAGGGAAGGGAAGAGTCTGACTAGTGACAGATGGTTGTCCAAAGGCATGGGGGAAGAAAGGGTGACCTAATTGAGGTTCAAAAGTCTGAGTGACAGAAATGGATGAGGGTGAAGGAAGGAGAGTAGAAACGGGGGTGTGTACAATGGTCTCACTATAGGAGGAGAATGGTTGTGTAGAGAAATAAGTGGAGAGAGGCTCTGATGGTTGGATAGGAGATGATGGGGGAGATGGGGCATGCGTAACTTCTTCCGGTTCATCATTGTGCCTTGGGCTAATCATGTGCACATCTTCTGACGTGGATGTAGCTAACGCGGTAGATACTTCCATCTGGATCATCTTTCCTTGTCGCGGCCGTGTATCGATTCTTCTTTGATCATAAGCAGGGTTCTCTTGACAGACCATGGTTCTCAATGCTTCACTGATGCCACAGGTGTCCGCCAATAGATTCAGTGATTCTACAAACTGTGGGTCGATATGCTCTGACTGTAACATCTGGTTTACTAGGGCCCTATTTGCTTCTTCTGACATTTTATGGCGGCTTTGTACCTGCTTGATTGTCTGGTATAATCGTTTGAGTTGTGCCGTATATGCAGGGGCTTCGTCTTCACTCTCTTCTGGGTTATTCCTTGGTGCCTGCTCCTGAGCTTGTATGTTTGGACTTGGAGGAGGTTGTGTCACTCCTAGCTCCTGTACACTGCTTGTCTCACCTCGTGCATGTTCCCTTTGGGTAGAGGTCCCCGGATTGACATTGTCAGGGCAATCTTCACTGTCTGATAGATGAGCCGTCTGCAGAAATGTTTCAAAATCAAAATTTGGATCTTCGGTAAAATTGGCCATCGCTGCAAATTCTGCATCGGTAGGTAGCGGAGGGGCAGAGGGGATGGGCTGTACCACCTCTCGTGGTTGAGACTCCTGGAGATGAATTGTGATTGGTGCCACCGGGGCTTCCTCTCTAGTGGAGACTTCGGTAGTGGTTGCTGGAGGGATCAGGACTTGTGAAAGGGATCCACGCATTCTTTTTGCAGGCTGACTCCCTGACCTTCGCCCTTTAAACAACTCCAGATGTGCATACTTTAGGGCTCGAGCAACTGGCACATCATACGCCAGACATCTGTAGATGATTCTAGTCAACGCACAGCAACCATGTAGGGTGGGCTTCCTCACCCCTCGCTTGCCTGCCTCATATACCTGATCTAAGATCCATACTGGCAACTTAATGGGCAAGCTGCCGGTCTCTGCTAAGTACAGTCCGTACCATATCTTCTTGTGAGGCTGAGTGAAACGGTCTTGAGCTGGAAATGCGAAGTGCTGGAGGCACATCCGCAGGGGTATGGCGATGTTGGGGGTGAGGGCGCACATGTCTTTGAGCTTCTTGACTCTATTGCTTTTCATTGATTCTGGTATCAGGGGGTCGCGATCTGAAGGCACATGAGTGCCATACATTTGAAGGGCTTCCCTGATTAATGTTACATTTAGTTCAAACTTCCTCATCTCCTCCAGATTAGATAAGGAGGGCACCCAGAATGTGCCTGAATGATCTTTATCCCCGGTAGGTTTCATCGTAGCAATCAAGTAGTAACACCTGAGGAAGTCAGGTTTTGGTAGAGCTGCACTGAAGTAAGTTTGCAGTCCTGCCTTTCGCCAGATCTCTTGAAGGGGAGCTGCATTTTGTAAGGCCTCAAATTCTCTTGAAAAGAATTGGAAGGTCCACCAAACCCCTCCACACTCCATCTTGGACTCCCAGATGTGGTCCGCGTCTCCCAAATCCCCTGGCATTTCATTGAACCAGTGGGAGTGCCCTTTTACTCTTTCGGTTAGTCCACTGGGTGGATCTGGAATAGGGATTCTTCGCACATTCAAGAATTCTTCAAGTCTAGCCGTTGGTGGAGCTTCCACTGGCATGTCATCCCAGTTGATGGGGGCACCAGATCCTGCTTGAGAGCTTGTGCCTGCCGCGGTTGCCATGAGAATAGGTTGCTTATCTGCTGGAAGACGAAAGGCACATTAGTGTTGCATAGGAAACAAGATGTAATGGTGTTCCCTTCACAATACTAACATGACAATCCAGGAGGTCAGTAGTTAGTGGTGAGGTGCTTATGATATGTGTGAGTGGTGATTAAAGGTCAGTGTCATCCTAGATGCGTACTTTGGTTATGCAATGGACTCGAAATGCTTCTGTGTTAGTGTAGACGGATTTACAGAAGATGGTCAGGGGGTTTAGTACACAGTTTAACTCTCCACACTTTGATATAGGAGTCGTAGCTTTTAGAGCTAAGGACAGGTGAAGACGTTGGTCTGAGTGTGTGATGTGGTTGGGACCTTGTGGGTACCCATTTCCAGACATTCCTGGGGTTGATGGGAGTGTGGGTAGTGAGAGGTGTAGGTATCTTGTCACTTCCTGAGTTGTTGGCCGAGAGTGCTTGTGAGAGCTGCTTCATCCTTGTGTCTATAGTTGAAGTAATTTGGGCTTGTAAGCTAGCCTTGGGCACCCATATCTGTCTAGCGTTAGGGATGGCCTTCATTGACCGCTTAGGGACCCAAATAGAGATGGTGTGCCTAGGGGTGATCCTAGGGGGCTTCTTAGCCTTGATCCTTGGTTGTGAGGCTCGTTTCTTGTCTCCTTGAGAATCTGCAATTGGAGCTGTAGATCTCCCATCCTTTCGTATCCAGATCTGCTTCACGCCACGAGGTGCTCCATGGTGCGCAGGTTGGCGCTCCTTCCTCTTGATCAGTGGTCTCCCTCGTATAGAGTGATATTCGGTCCGTTCGTTTAGAATCTTCTGTGGATCAATTAGGAACTCCTTCTTGGCTCCTGAACCTTCAGTAAGGTTGACATTCCTCTGCACCATAGAAGTTTGGACAAGTACATCGTGGTTATCTTCATATGGATTCCTGGAGGGACCAGGAGTTGTTGCCTGTTCTATTGGTTGGAGTGCTCGATTTTCTAATTCAATCGTGAGACGGCTTTGGCCTACCCAAGCCTGAAGAAGTCCACTTCTTAGGTTCAGGTTGACTGCGTGATCATAGATCCAGTCTTGGCCCAATATAAGCGGTTCGGTCAGATCCTCGTCTTCACACACTAGCACTTTTACTGGCATGCGGACCTCTTGTATGTAGAGGGGAAGATCCACCTCTCCCATACAAGGGGTTTCAACACCTCCTAATCCTATCAGATATGCTTCTATGGGTTTTACCTTCAACTGCAGCTGCTGGCAGTAAGAAAGTCGAACTGCACTTGTGGCTGCTCCTGAATCAATTAAAGCCCTCACGCTTGCTGTGCTTTCCTTTTGTCCTATGTCTAGGGTCAGAAAAGGTCGTCGGTCTACTATCTTATGGGTGCGTCCACCTGAAACCTTACACATGGCCATGTGATAGTCTGGAGACTCTTCAGTGTTAGTCATAGGCTGGTCTCTTCCTTGTCTTCTCAACTTCATTCGTTTGATACGTTCTAAGGCCTCTGCCTGTGCTTCCTCTCGAATTCGTTTTTCCTCCTCTTTACGTTGCTTAGCAATATTGAGTCGGCCTAGCATCTCCTCCGTGAGGGGTTCCTGATACAGCTTGACTCTGCATCCGCTAATATAGTTTGGGAGGACATCCCCCTCTAAAGTGGCTAGTTGTACTGCTCCACTCGTGGAGATCCTATTAATGATCATAGGTCCGTAGCCTCTCTTCTCTAGCTTTCTTGCGTGTTGTTTCAATGTGTAGACTAACACTAGATCTCCTGCTTTCAAGCCCTTATCCTTCACATGGGCATCAAAGTATGCCTTTTGCCGTTTCTTTGCAGCATAGATACCTGCTGCTGCTCGTAGCCTCGTCTCACCTAAGCGCTCTAGATCAAAGACCCTCGAGGACAACTCGTGTCCATTCCACTCATGCTCTTGTGCTACTTTTAAAGCTGGAATTAGGAAATCTAAGGGTAGCACCGCATTTTGTCCGAAGACCATCTGAAATGGGGTGGCATTGAGTACCGTTTTGTAAGCAACTCGGTATGCCCACACAGCATGGTGAAGTTGTTTGTCCCAATCAGAGCGTTTATTATTAACCAGTTTCGTCAATACGTTACACAGGATCTTATTCGTGCTCTCGGCTTGTCCGTTAGCTTGCGGGTGATAGGGTGCAGACTTCTTATGTACCACCATGAATTCTTGAAGGAGATTTTCAATGACCTCATTCAAGAAATGCGTACCTCTATCACTAACCAACTCTATTGGTAACCCATATCTAGTGAACACATTTTCGAATAAGAATTTAGCCGTCGTTTGAGCATCATTCTTTGTCGTAACTTTTACTTCCACCCACTTTGTAAGGTAATCTGTGGCTACAATAATATACTCTGCATGGGAGCTCCTAGCTGGGGGGTTGATGGGACCTACAAAGTCTATACCCCACTTTGAAAAGGCACGTCCTCCCATCATTGGCCTCAAGGGCATTTCATCTTTTCTTGTCGGATATTGGGCACGTTGGCATGTGTCGCAACTCTTCACATAAGTATGTGCATCCATATGAAGAGTGGGCCACCACAGTCCTGAGAATAGAATGGTCTTAATTACTCTGTCAGGCCCAAAGTGTCCACCTGCAACACTGCTGTGTGCCGTTTCTAAGACTTTCAGGTAGTCTGATTCATGTACGCACAGTCTTAGGTAACCATCCTTGCCTCTTCTGTATAGGTTATCCCCTACTAAGGCATAGTCTTGAGCCTCTTGCTCCATGCTTCGTCTTCTTGCAAGACTAGCCTGATTGGGTAATGTTCCCGATCTTATGAACTCGACCAGTGGAGCACTCCAATCTGGGATTAATGACATGTGATAAAGAGTGGCATGCTCCACTGGGGGTCTCTCCTGGCACTCTGGACAACTCTGGATCCACTCTTGTACTTCTTTGTCCATGCTAGGCCAATACACTCCTAAGCGTTTTAGATTCTGCAAGGTTCGTTGTTTAGAGTAGTGATTCCCTAGAGGTCCCTCATGGGCTTGCTGCAGCCAACTAGCATGTTCATCCTCCTCGACACAACAAGCTAACACCCCTTCTGTATCTTGCTTGTACATACTTCCAGCCAAGATTTGATACTTTAATGATTTTACAACTTCTTCTTTGCTGGTTTTCACATTCTTATTTGCAGGCCCGAAGGTTAGGACTGGTACCAACTTATTTGCCCATTTAGGAACAACTTCTAAATTGAACAGATACGCATCGGGCAACTCATCAGACACTCCTTGCGGTGGCTCTCCTGAAGTGATGCGAGAAAGATGGTCAGCCCTAAGATGGGTTCTACCTTTCCTGACAACCACTTCAAAGTCGTATTCCATTAGTAAGAGGAACCATCTTACTAAGCGGCCTGTATTGCAAGGTTTATTGACCAAATATAGTAACGCTTGATGATCAGTGAAAAACTTGAACTTGTTGGCCAATAGGTAGTGTCTAAACTTCTTCACAGCATATATCATGCCTAAGCCTTCTCTCTCCGTTGTGGTGTAATTTTGTTCAGCTGCATTTAATTGCCTACTAGCATAAGCTATTGGCAAATCTAGGTTTCCTTCATCTGTGGGTTGTGCTAGCACACATCCTATTGCATGATTGGAGGCATCTACATGGACATGAAAGGGTTTGCTCCAGTCCGGAGTAGTCAATATTGGTGCTGTGCACAAACGTCTCTTCAGCTCATTGAAGGAAGTCTCGCATTCCTCGTTCCATTCAAAATTCGTTAACAGCCCATAAAGAGGTTTAGCTATGATGGCATACATGTGGATAAATCTACGATAATATCCACAATGGCCCATAAAGGCTTGTACCTCTTTCACATTTCTTGGTCTGGTCAACTCTGCTATTGCTCTCACCTTGTCTTCGTCTGTTGATATTCCATTCTTCGAAACAATGTGACCTAAGATCTTACCTTGGCGTACCATAAACACACACTTCTCTGGATTCAGACATACTCGATAATCTCTACACTTGTTGAAGATTTGCCTCAGCTCAGGGATGTGGTAACTCCTTTCTTGGGAATGAGCGCATAAATCATCCACATATACTTCTAAGCTCTTTCGCAAGAACTCTTTGAAGACATGACACATGAGTCTTTGGAATGTTGCAGGTGCATTGGTGAGCCCAAATGGCATCACCCGAAATGCAAAGATTCCCCATTCTGTGGCAAATGCCGTTTTGTGCTGATCTTCGGGGGCAATGGCTACTTGGTTGTAACCTGAAAATCCATCAAGGAAGCTGTAAACTTCCTTGCCTGCAACACGCTCCAAAAGATGTTCGGTGATTGGAAGAGGATAACTATCTCGGATCGTAGCGGCATTAACTTTTTTAAGGTTAATGCACACTCGCAATTTCCCATTCTTTTTGGGCACCACCACAATAGGGGACACCCATTCAGTGTGCTCAATCTCATAGATGAATCCAGCTTCAATCAGCCTGTCAATTTCCTCCTTTATTTTGGCCGCATAATTGTCATTATATGTGTAGGGTTTTTGTTTGGTGGGCTTAGCTTCAGCGGTCATCGGAATCGTATGAGAGCAGATCTCTGGATCTACTCCTTTCAAGTCTCTATAATGCCATGCAAACACATCCCTATATTCCCTTAATAGAGCTACAAGTTCTGCTTCTTCTTCTGCACTTAGGTCGTCTCCTATGTACGTACATCGCTCTTCATTCCCTTCAGTGGTCACTACAATTTTTTTGGTCTTTTCTTTATTGTCATATGCTTCTCCTATAATGGCCTCTCTCTTAGGCATTCGTACCAAAATTTTCCGGTCTTCCACTTCATATTTCTTGAAATTCTCTGGTACTTCAAACAATGATTCTTCCTCTTCTTGTCTCACTACTTTCCTTTTCTTTTTCTTTTGACTTCCTTCACTTCCTTTCTTTGAATTTATCGTTTTAATACTCGCAAGGGGTTCTTCTTCTTTTTGGGTTAACCCTCCTATGTCTTCTAAGTAGTGTTCCTCTGAGTCAAAGTAAGTATCCATAACAATGGATTCTAGATCATCGTCACTCTCTTCTTCTTCCATGGACTCACTAGGATCACACTCTTCCAACAAGGGCTGACACATGAACACTGAAATATCGTAGCCCTCCTCATCACAATGGGGTGTCCATTGTTCCTCATTGACTGCAATGTCCATGGTAGCTAAGATTTCTGCCCAACCATGAGGCTCAAATTCCTCGTCAGGAAATATCATCGGAGTATAGGCTGGGTCTTTTATTGGTCTATCTCCTGGGGGAGCTCCTTCTTCTCTCGCTTTTCGGCGCTTTTCCTCTTCCTCCGCGACCTTGCACATCCACAAGTGAGTATCTTCATGCAACCAGGATGGTTCAGGTGAACTTCCAGAATGCACGGAGATAGAATCTTCTTTCGCTTTGTGGATAGGACTCCACTGTAAGGGTGGTACATCTCTAAAGGTGTGATCCTTCAGATTGACCTTGGTGGTGACCCCTAAGTGCTGTAAGTACAAGGAGTTGGTCCCCCAATCCTGTACTATTTGCAATTGTCGTAGGAAAGGTCTTCCTAGGATCATCTCGTAAACATTATTCTTCTCAAAGTCACATATGGCAAACGTATGTTCAAACTCTACACCACAAGTGGTTAGAGTTATCCCTTCAAGCAATCCGAGAGGTCTTTCAAAATGACCATCTGCCATTTGAAGTTTCATTCTCGTTGGTCTTAAGGTGGGTTTGCCCCATCGTTTCCACAAGGAGGTAGTTGCGATAGCAACTCCCGCACCCGAATCCACAATTGCTTTGGTTGTGTAACCTTGATAGGTGATCGGAAGATAAGTGTTACCTTCTTCACCTTCGCTCATGTCTCCTATCTTGTCGAGAGGTATCTCGGGAACTTTCTGCTTAGAGCCTACTTTTGGTAAATTGGATTCAAGTTCTGGAACCTGATCCTTCACATGATTCCAGAGCTCCGGTTTCGCCTTGAGCAGCTCCTCTACAGTGAGGTGACATTGAACCTTAGTGTTTTTCACGACATCAGTGTTCTTGGGAATCACTGAGTCTTCATTTCTTACCAATATAGTGGGCGCTCTGATCTGGAGAGATTCAGATTCCCATGGGCCTGTGAAATGAGGCAACTCTTGTAAAGAATTAGATTCAAAATCTAATCTCTCATCCTCTTGTTGCTCTGCTTGATCCCCATAGATAGAGGGAATGTCTTGGGGAAATTGATCACGAAGATCATCAATCTCAGGAATAGGAGGGGAATCACCCTTTTCCTTGGCCCATTTCTCTTCTTGTATTTCCCGCAAGAACTCTGGAGAGTACTGTTGTATTGAAGGAGGTATTCCAGCATCCGTAGAATTAGGAACATAAGCTACCATTTGTGGTGAGCGTCCTCTTTCAACGACTGGTTGAGCCTGTGGAGGTAAAGAAACTTGTGATTTGTTTACCAACTGCTCTAATCTTTCTAGTAAGCCTTGGAAATGCAACTCTGGCTTGACAGAGTTTGTCTGATTGAACTTTTGGCTAGTCTCAAGTATAGCTTGAGCTTGTTCTACCATTTTCATGCACATCTTCATTCGTTCAATCTCTAAGTCGGCTCTAGGGTAACTCCTGTCTAGGTTTGCAGCTGTTGGCCCTTCTTGAAGTCGAGCCTGGTAGGCCTTGAACATCATGTCCAAGCCTTCAGGAGTGGGGTCAGCTAATACTGATCCTACTCGGGGTGGTGGGTGGGTTACGTGGGGTGTATTAGAGGGTGGAGGAATGGAGGGAGATGGGGGAGGTAATGGTGGAAGTGTGTGGGAGTGCGGTTGAGATGTGATCTCTGTGAGTTTTGCCTTGGTTTCTCTCAAGCTTTCTTCAAGTTCGTTTATCTTTTTTGCCCATTGCCTCTTCATCCTTTCACGACTCTCCTTCCAGGCTCTAGTCCTCTTTTTGGTTATGCTCTCTGTCTCACTCACTTCAGGGCTCTATTCGGGACCAACACCTTGGTGTTGTTGAAGTGCCTGGGCTCTTGTGATCACCTGCACAGGTGCAGTGGAAGTCACGCTTCCTATGGAGTCTACTACTAATCCCACAACGTTGATAGGAGTGATCTTAGGCATGTTATTGGGGTTTTTTGGGCAATCTCGTAGGAGATGCTCTTTCCCGCAGTCTTGGCAAAAGCCCTGAATGGTCACTGGCTGAGGTAGTGTAGGGACAGGTAGTGGACAGTCACGTACAAGGTGATCTCCCTGACATCTGAAACATGGCCCTCTAGGAAATGGGGGTCGCACCTGCCTAGGTTGAGGTCTGGAGTTGGGGTTTGTGTACATGACATTAGAATACTCCGGTTCCCCGCTATTTTCACTTGGGTCCTCATAGTAGTATGACTCGTTATGCTCGGGTGACTGCATGTAGTAAGCCTGTGGGCTATCAATATGTGCGGAGTCAAAACTATGGTCACTGGGGTCACTGTCTGATAGCAATGGGGTGACTGGGACTATGGCTCTATTCGGATTTTCTTCAGTAGAGGCATACTTCACTGGGATCACATTGGTTGGAGTAGGGGGTTGTTGCACTAGGACTGGTTGAGGTCTCTGCTGCCCTTGATAAGGTGGCTGATAAGTTTGTTGCGGTCTGTTGTATTGTGGCGATGGGTACTGATTCTGGTATCTCCCCTGTTGTGGATATGGCTGAGGATAATTTTGCCTAACAGTTTGTTTGTTATATGGACAGTCCTGTGCCGAGTGATTGGTGTACCTGCGCTCTATGGTGCAGTACTGGCCACTAAGGTTCGCCTGAGGTTGGGCCATAATGGGGCATACACTTGCCATATGTTCGCCGCCACAATTGTAACACCGCTTAACTGGGGCAAATCTCGGAATTTGCTTACTAGAGACACCTAGTTTTTGGGCTACCTTCTCTGCAAGTTCCTCGATGGATGTGGATTGACCTGATGTCTGTTTACTAGAGCTATCAGAATCCTTATAGATTTTTGATAGTTCTAACTCTTCACCTAGATTGTCCTCAATGTCTATGCACATGCGCACGCACTCCTCTATCGTTCTAGGGTCCTTCAGGTACACATATGACCTGAGCTTAGTGCTCAACAATCCATCTAGGAACAAGGCCACTTGTTTGGCTGGTGTGGGTAACTCTGGCATAGGGCATCTCTCCAGGTACTGTCTAAATCTTCTTCCAGCTAGTCTGACCGTCTCTTGAGGTGTTTGTTTGAAGCTATGAATTAGTGAGGAGGTGTTATGCCTGATTCCACTCTTAGAAAACTCGACAATAAATGCCTCTAAGAGTTGGTCTATGTTTCTGAAATGCCTCTCATTCAGTGGTTGGAACCAAGTGAGGGCAGTGTTCCTAAGGGTTAGACCGAAAGCATTATATTGTGTGAATAGGTCCTCCACTTGTTCAGCTTTCAACACTTGTCGAAATTCGGCCACATGGTCATAAGGGTCCCCCGTGCCATCGAAATAATTCTTCATGGACTTCACAAGTTGGGTTGGTCGTAGGGTCCTAGTGTGTTCTCTCGGCCTTGGCAAAGGAAAATCATCAATGTCCCGGTGATTCCATGGGGTTCTATGTCTCTCAGTTTCTACTCTATTCCTTTCTGTTCCCGTTCTTTCTCTTCCCAGGGAGTTGGCAAAACTTACCTCAGGTTTGTCTCTACCTCTATCTCTTTGAGCGCCATGAGCGAGGGAGGTCCCGGTTCCTTGATGACCAAAGGATACATTAGACCTTGGTTGGGGAAAAACAAATTCACCCTTCCAAGTGTAGGCATGTCTGCCCTGCTCAGTGACCACGAAGATTCTCTCTGATGCAGTGTCTAGGTAGGTTACTTGGCCTGGACTATCAGGGTCTTTAAACTCGTAAATTGCGAGGGTGTTCCCCTCCTGAGGTTGAGAAGTTCTATATCTCCAAAAAGCCTCATCGGTTTCCCGATTTAAAAGCAGATCTATGCTTTTATTATCTTGTGGAATCCACTCAGGAGTCATGATTCTGGTCAAGACGGACTTACCGCGGGGAGTTCTTGGCTCTCTCTCTAAGTTCCCTTGCTCTATATCTCCTATGTCGGCCTCCGCAATCACATTTCCAAACTCATCAGTTCTATCGGGAAGAGTAGTGACTACATATATAGTCCCCTCTTTATCTAGGTATGCTCCATTCTCAAACTTGACTACCGGGTGGTCTATTCCATGGGGTTGGTCGGGGTTCTTAATCTGGACCACTGATCTTCTTAGTCCGTCTTCGTAGATGCGAGCACCTAGACGATTCGTCCTGATATATTCCAACTGAGTCTTATAAGGCCCCTCTGGCTTTTCTAGATATGCCAACCCTGAACTACCTACTGATCTCTCCATGTGATAGGACATCTCAGAATCACTTGTTTCTGATCTGGCAGTGTATGGGTAATCACTCAACTGCTGGGCCCAAGACCTGGCAGTGTGATTGACACTAGCTTCAGAAGATCTGAGGCTTTGTCTGTCTCGGCCTAAGTGTCTGCCTGATCTAAGGTTCATATGCCTGATTTATTCACCCCCTGGAACCCAAGCACACTCTCGTTGCAGGTTGATTTTGCCCCAATTACTTTGTTCTTTTTAGTTGGATAGTATGTTTATGGTCTTGTCTGCAATTGCGTCGTCCGGAGTACTTAAATGAATTTCCGCACTTGATGAGTGATCGATTCCCGTTTACCTTTTTGTCCCTTAGTGTTTTCGCACTTAAGACCTATTTATTTTCTTGCACTTGGTTGATTAATTCTCTTGGACTTACTTCGTGCCTAACGTTGCCCTAGTTAATTACCACACCTAAGTCGTACTTAGCCTAGGCTAGGAATTGACAAAGGGGGGTTATGAGATTTTCCAACCTCAATCCGCTGGTTGACCCGACAGCTATGCAAGCCCAGGAAGCCTTCTCCCAGGCCCGGTACTCACCCTTGCTAGCTTGCTTTGATTGCCTTGAGTGCCCACAAAGTTCCTGCAAAAACTCACCAGTTAGTATAGCTTTATTGCCACAAGTATTTGAAAGACCTGCTTCAATAATTTTTAACCCCCTCGGGTAGCTCACTGTACCCCCTGTCTCTGAGAATCACTTAGTCCCACCTATCTCGGGTTTCTATGCTTTTTGCCCCCTACCACGGTTCTAAGTTTTACCAATATGTCAAACACCAAGCTCACTACCCTTCAACCACTCAAAAAATTATCTCTCAATTTTCATGCGTTAATGGCCGTGCATCGCGATAGGTCGGGTCGGGGTGTCGCGATAGCTCGGAGTGTCGCGATACCTTGAGGTGTCGCGATAGCTCGGAGTGTCGCGATACCTTGGGGTGTCGCGATAGCTCGGAGTGTCGCGATACCTTGAGGTGTCGCGATACCTCGGAGTGTCGCGATACTTTGGGGTGTCGCGATACTTTGGGGTGTCGCGATACCTCGGAGTGTCGCGATACTTTGGGGTGTCGCGATACCTCGGAGTGTCGCGATACTTTGGGGTGTCGCGATAGCTCGGAGTGTCGCGATACCTTGAGGTGTCGCGATAGCTCGGAGTGTCGCGATACCTTGGGGTGTCGCGATACCTCGGAGTGTCGCGATACCTTGGGGTGTCGCGATACCTCGGAGTGTCGCGATACTTTGGGGTGTCGCGATACCTCGCGGGGTGTCGCGATAGCTCGAGATATGGCGAATTTTCCTGTTCTATCTAGGGTTTCTAGGAGCTCTAGGCCTGCGCAATGCCGTGGTGCACTCAGAATCGTGAGAGGTCGAGCTTTTCGGAGTGTCGCGATAGCTCAAGCTCAACGCCTCGGGGACTGTGTAAGCAGTTTCTGTACCTGCTGAGCTGGCTGGAGATGGTGATGGAGCTGGTACCTGCAAGAAACATGCAAAAAACACACAAATGCAAACACACACTATCGCTCTCTCTCAAACTCGCACACAACAAATGAGGGAAAGGAAGGGAAGAGGGGATATGTAGTGGGGAAGGAGGTGGAGATGGAGAAGGAGATGAAGATGAAGATGGAGATGGAGAAAAATCAGAAATTTACCTACTACTTACCATTCCAACGCGTCCTCTCTACGTCTTACCATCACACGCTCGTCCTCAAAGCTCGATCCCCGGCAACGGCGCCAAAATTTGGTGTAGCTCAGTGATGAGTAGCACCTCCTTTAATGTCAATCCGGGAAGACATGAGGATGGTATGAAGACCACGAGCAAGTGGAAGCACAAGTGCGTGAGTGAGAAGCACACACAAGCGTGCACACACATACACACACACGCGCACACACAGTAAGAACAAAGAGAGTAAGACAATGGAATCACTTCTATTGCCAGCAAGTTCTCATACAAGCTCAAACTACAAGAAGCTAACCCAAAAATGAGCTCTCTAGCTCTATTTATAGTTCTTGACTAGCTTTGGCCCTGTTCAGACCTAGTGTCCGGCCTAGTTAAAAATTAGGTTCCGGGGCTTATTTGAGGGCCCAAACAAGATCTAAAAATTATGAAAATTGGCAGGCAACTACATCTAAGGCTCCCCAAGCTCGAGGACTCCTCGGCTTGTACAAAATGGAGCTACAAAAAAGGTGAAAAGATATTTACAAGGGTTTGTAGTGATGAGAATCACTTTAGAATGATGTTGGGGTTTTTTGGAAAAATTGAAGGGTAGCCTCAGTGCTAGATCTGCATATGTGTCCATACTTGCTTCTTCCCGCATCCTGTCAACAGGCGTCTGAGCCACACACACTCAAAAGTCACTGTGAAAGCTTCCCTATACTCAACCTCACAAGTGGAAGTGGCCACAATAGGTTGCTTCTTGCTCAATCAAGATATATGAGCTACCAAGCATGAAGCAAAGCCACTAGTGGACACAAGAGTGTCATAGCAACAAGCCCAGCTAGAGTTATAAAAAGCATGTAAATTTGGCGGTAGTGATCCACCCTTGGAATAAAACAATCCAAGTAGTCGTGTACCACTCAAGTAGCGAAAGATGCGCTTAACCACCTGCCAATGCTTGACACCTGGGCAATGCATAAACCTACTCATCTATGAGATCGCAAGCTGAATATCGCATCAAGTAATGCATAAGTAAATCAAGCATCCAACAGCCTACTGATAGAGAACAGCATCAATTGTATCTCCAACATCATGAAGACTCAATCGTAAACCTGTCTCCATAGGAGTGGCAATACACTTACAATATTCAAGGGCAAAACATTGCAATAATGTGTGAATATATTTTGTTTGACACAAAGCTATTCTACCATCAACTTGCATAGACTAAATGCCCAAATAATGATGCAAGTACCGCAAATTTACATCTCAAATGAGGCATGCAAATCATCCTTAAAATCAGCAATATGATTCTCAGTAGGACCACTGAGCAGCATGACATCAACATAGATGACAATGATCAAAAGCACATCATTGCATGCTTAACTCATAAAGTGCTCTCAATTGGATTGTTCTCAATTTAACCATGTGCAATTGCGTAGGCATGTATCTTTTCATAGCAAGCATGTGGTATTTGTTTCAAACCATATAATGGCTTTTTCAACTAGACAATTGGTTTTCATGCCCTTTTTGCACATAGCCACGCGGCTAAAAAGAATACACTTCTTCATGCAAGTCACCATTCAAAAATGCAATTTTGATGTCCAATTGATGTACATTCCAATAATGATCAGCTACAAGTGCACTAATGCTATGAACAGTGGTCGTTCGGCATGTAGCAACAATGCTCTCATCAAAATCAATGCCTCTTTCCTGAGCATAACCCTTTGCAACAAGTCTAGCCTGATACCTGTCAAATATTCCATTAGGCTTATGCTTTGACTTGTATACCCACTTAGTGCCAAAGGCCTTCTTGCTAGGAGGCAAGTCACATAAAGACCAAGTACCATTTTTCATGATAGCATCATATTTTAATCGCATAGAAACCATCCAATTTTTAGAATTTTATGCTTCATCAAATGAAACAGGCTCATTCTCATCATAAAGACTAGAGGCAGCCACAGCATAGAAATTTGATACAAAAGAAGTACTATGAGATCCCAAATGAGTACAGTATGATAGAGGTGCATCTCATTTGCTATCACGCAAAGTCTACACCAACTATTTTGGCATAATTTTTGTCTCCTCAATTTCAGCTCTCTCATCAACAAGTGCATCATGTAAATTTGCATCAGAAATGGAATGATCTACATCATCACATGAAACCTATATAGGCTGAGAAATTGCCTCATTTGGACCAGCACTAGACTATCCACTTGCAAAAAGAGGCAGCAAAGTGTCATACATATCTTTGATGTCTCCTTAGTACATGAAAGCAATGGCTAAATAGTACCTTCCACAAAAACAACATCACGGCTAACCAAAGTGCGTTTAGTCTGTAGATTATACAGACGATAGCCTTTGCTTTGAGAATTGTACCCAACAAAAATACATTTCACTACTTTATCATCCAATTTTTGCATTGTTGGTTAGGCACTAATGCATATGTCAGACAACCAAAGACATGTAGCTGAGCAAAAAAATGGCTTGTGACCATGCCAGACCTCATATGGAGTGATAGATTGCAATGCTTTAGTGGGACACCTTTTAAGTACATATGTTGCACACATAACAGCCTCAAGCTATAAACTATGTGGTAAAGCGTGACTCTTGACCATACACCTCTCCATCTCCATGAGTGACATGTTCTTCCTTTTCACAAATTCATTCTGTTGTGGTGAATACTGCACTATACACTAATGTTTTATCCCACGTTCAGCCAGAATTGCATTAAAATTTGAAGACGTCTATTCCCCCCTCGATCAGAATGGAGGGTGCCCATTTTACTTGTTGTCAAGTTTTTAGCCAAAACCAAAAACTATCTGAAGCACATAAACACTTTGGAATTTTCTTTCAATGGATATTCCTATGCATGCTTGGAAAAATCATCAATGAAAGTCACAAAGTAAAGATAGTTCCCAAAAGAAGGTGTCTACATAGGACCATAGACATCACTGTGAATGCGATATAATTTTTTAGTAGCTCGAATTGAACCATCTTTTGAGAGGACACCAGGTGCCTCAAGTTTGGGTAGAGAGGACAGCATTTTAGATTTCTACAGGCATAACAAACTAGCAAAATTTGAATGACCAAAGTGTGCATGCCAAAGCTTTGCATCTGACATAGCGTGAGACTCTTGAATTTCACATGATGAATCATTCACAGATTTTGCATAATTTATGAGCTTATACAGGCCAGGATATAAAATGCTAGAAGCAATAATGATGTCACCATTTGACAGATCATGAATTTTACATCTGTCATCAACAAATTTCACAACCAGGCCAATCTTGGCTAACGTTGAAGCTGATAACAGATTTTTCTTGATCCGTGGAACAAATAAAGCATCTGATAATGTAAAAGAACTACCATCAGCACTAGTCACAATGATCTTACTGACTCCCATGAAAAGATAAGAGGAGTTGTTGGTGCATGTGAAAATATTCCCTATAGGGGCAGGCTCAAGTGAAGTGAAGAAACTGCATCGTGAGGTAATATGTTTGGTTGCCCCGTTATCAAAGTACCAAACATCTGAGTCTACTGCAGACATACACTATTCATGAGAAGACGAGTCATAACTACAAATAGTATTAAATGCCCATTCTTCATTGTGCACAAGATTAGCCGACTCTGTTTTTGTTGTAAAGGCCTTGGCAACAACCATTCAAGCCTCTTTCTTCTTTGCCTCTTTTACAGCCAGTTTTGGAAAACTCTTTATGACATAATCATTTGCTTTACAGTATTTGCAAAACAATTTCTGCGTTTTTGTTTCCTTCTCGATTATGTCATCCTTCTTTGATCGTGTAGAATTAGCAAATTTATGCTTACTAGAAGAAGAGATCCATTTACCTTTGCCCTTCTGACTAGCCATGAAAGCTTGATCTGCAACACGCACAATGGACCTATTTTGCTTAGAGTGATCTTCTTGCAATAGAAGAAAGACTAATTCCTCAAATGTTAACACTAGTGTTGTACCAAAATAGGACGCTTTAGTGTCCTTTTTTCTAGCAAGTAAAAAAAGCATGCATGCTAATCAAATAAATTTTTGAGAAAACCTTCAAGTCTCATTAAGACCTATACCTAAATTTTATATAAAATATATAATTTTAGAAAAATAACCTTTTTTGATATCTCAAATTATAGAAATGGTTGAATATGGTTTAAAAAATAGGTTTTTTGTAGACTTATATATGAAAAGAAGGAAATATCTCCATGAAAAAAAAAATCCTCGTATTGAAATAATTTTTCTAATTTTTACTAAAAGTCATATAATCATTTGGGGAAATTCTTGCAAATTAGAAAAATCATGTTTATAATAAGAAATTTACTACAATATAGGGTGCTCCTTATATAACTATACATTTTAGATCCTTTTATATGATATTGATGCATAAAAACACTAAAATGCATTGTGTTTTATTTCAAAATCCATCATATAGTATCATACAAATATGGTAGATATCTTTGAACCAATTATTTTTGTATCTATCTCATATACCCACCAACAACCTCAATATTTCATTGAATAGCCATACTCCACTCTACCGAGAATAGAAATTCATCCTAAAAAAATATCTTTTCTCAATGATATAAGATATATAATATCAATGAAAATAACTATATAAACATTATAAACTAGTTTATATAGAAAAAAATAGCACATTGACTTTAATCATGTAGCATATGCAATATTTTCTCATCAAAGGACCTTTTCTTTGCTTAGAAAAATGGTAGCATTTCTTAACTTGAAGAATCAGCTTAGAAATTCGACCCCTAAGGTTGTTAAAATAAATATCTCTAGCTTTAAGAATCTTAAATAGTATTTTGATGATAAAAAATGCTTCATATTCATACCATTACTTGTTGATATATTTAGGTAGTCATATGTGTGAAAACTCTAGGACCATTGTTGGAGTTAGACGTCTGTGGAAGCACACAAACAACACAAGGAAGAAGAAGAAGCTTCGAGCATGACACACAATACTGAATGTATTACTAGAGAATGTACAAAGATAATTCGCCCATTAGGGCAATAGGCGTATACACAAGCTGGGGGAAAAAAACCTCCTAAAGAGGGAAAAAGTGCCCCCTAGTGTGTTCACACACATCACAACCTAAATATATCAACAAATCGCCCCTGGGAGTGATGCGGTGAACAAGTAGCTGGCACTCATGTATAAGGAAGTGCCAAGCTATGTGGAAATCACTCCACAAAAGGAAGTAAGCCCAAAGCTTTGCGGAAAGCTTCAAACTTCTCCCTAGATAGAGCCTTCGTAAAAAGGTCTACAATGTTCTCCTGTGTGGGCACATATGCCAAGCTGATCTCCCCAGCAGAGAACCTCTCCCTAACATAATGATAATGCACCTCAATGTGCTTAGTGCGAGCATGGAACACAGGGTTCCTCGCAACTGGGAATGCGCTCTGACTGTCAGTGAAGATGGTGGTGGTAGAAGACTAACCAACACCCATGTCACCCATAAGGTGTCTGAGCCACTCACACTCAAGAGTAGCTGTGAAAGATTCCCTATACTCAGCCTCACAACTGGAAGTGGCCACATTAGGCTGCTTCTTGCTCAACAAAGATATACATGAGCTACCAAGCATGAAGCAAAAAAGGCCCTACAAAAAATGGGAATTACACAAGATTTTGAGACAGTTCTTTGTGTGTCAATGTTTTATGTTTTGACTCATTCACATACTACAACACATTATTATCTCTTGATTGGAGTATATTAAATTGACACTTTAATATTAAGGATAATTATATTCTAAATGGAATATGAGGGTTGGCCTCAAACTTAAGAAGTCAACATAGTAAGTAATATAAATGGGACTTGAATAATTTCCAAATTTTTTGAATAAGCCTTAAAAGCCACTAGTGGACACACGAGTGTCATAGCAACCAGCCCAGTCTGAGTCAGAAAAAGCATGCAAATCTGGCGGTAGTGATCCCCCCTTGGGATAAAACAACCCAAGTAGCCGAGTACCACTCAAGTAGCGAAAGATGCACTTAACCGCCTCCCAATGCTTGACATTTGGGCAATGCATAAACCTGCTCATATATGAGACAACAAACTGAATTTCTGGCCGAGTAATGCATAAGTAAATCAGGCATCCAACAGCCTGTTGATAGAGGATAGAATCAAATGCATCTCCAGCATCATGAAGACTCAATCGTAAGCATGTCTCCATAAGAGTGGCAATAGGCTTATAGTCTTCAAGGCAAAAACGCTGCAATAAGGTGTCAATATATTTTGTTTGACACAAAGCCATTCCACCATCAACTTGCATAAACTGAATGCCTCAAATAGTGATGCAAATGCCCCAAATCAAACATCTCAAATGAGGCATGCAAATCAACCTTAAAATCAGCAATATGCTTCTCAATAGGACCAGTGAGCAGCATGTCGTCAACATAGACAACAATGATCAGAAGCACATCATTAGCATGCTTAACATATAAGATGCTTTCAGTTGGACTGTTCTCTAAACCATGTGCAATCAGATAGGCATGTATCTTCTCATACCAAGCACGTGGTGCTTGCTTTAAACCATATAATGCTTTCTTTAACCTGCACACTTGGTTTTCATGCCCTTTCTGCACAAAGCCACGGGGCTGAAAAACATACAGTTCTTCATGCAAGTCACCATTCAGGAATGCAGTTTTAATGTCCAGCTGATGTACATTCCAACCATAATGGGCTGCAAGTGCACAGATGCTCCGAACAGTAGTCATACAACATGTAGGTGCAAAGGTCTCATCAAAATCAATGCCTCTTTCCTGTGCATAACCCTTTGCAACAAGCCTAGCCTTATACCTGTCAATTGTTCCATCAGGCTTACGCTTTAGCTTGTAAACCCACTTAGTGCCAATGGCCTTCTTGCCAGGAGGCAAGTCACATAAAGACCAAGTATTGTTCTTCATTATAGCATCATATTCAGATTGCGTAGTAGCCATCCAATTTTTTGAATTTTGTGCTTCATCAAATGAAACAGTCTCATTCTCATCATAGAGACTAGATGCAGCCATAGCATAGCAGTCTGATGCAAAAGAGGCACTATGAGAGCCTGATCGAGTACGATATGACAGAGGTGCATCTAATTTGCTATCACGCAAAGTTTGCACCATCCATTTTGGCATAGTTTTTGCCTCCTTAATGTCAGCTCTCTCATCAACAAGTGCATCATGTAAATTTGCATCAGAAATGGGATGACCAGCACCATCACATGAAACCTGCAAAGGCTGCGAATTTGCCTCATTAGGACCAGCACTAGACTGTCCACCTGTAAAAAAAAGGAAGCAAAGTATCATACATGTCTTTGGAGCTAACAAATGTCTCCTTAATACATAAAAGCAATGGCTGAATAGAATCTTCCACAAAAACAACATCACGGCTAACCAGAATGCATTTAGTATGTGGATGATACAGATGATAGCCTTTACTTTCAGAATTGTACCCAACAAAAATACATTTTACTACTTTATCATCCAATTTTCTACGATGTTGTTCAGGCACTAATGCATATGCCAAACAACCAAAAACACGCAAATGTGCAACAGATGGCTTGCGATCATGCCAAGCCTCATATGGAGTGATAGATTGCAGTGCTTTAGTGGGACAAATATTAAGTACATATGTTGCACACATGATAGCCTCAAGCCAGAAACTATGTGGTAAAGCCTGACTCTTGACCATACACCTCGCCATCTCCATGAGTGACCTGTTTTTTCGTTCAGCAACTCCATTCTATTGAGGTGTATACGGCACTGTACACTAGTGTTTTATCCCATTTTCAGCCAGAAATACATCAGAAGAACAGTTTGAAGCACATGAACACTTCGGATTTTGCCTTCAATGGATATACCCATGCAGGCTTGTGTCTGCATACGACCACAAACCACTATGTACGAGCTGCAATTTCTTAGTAGCCCGTACTGAACCATCTTTTGGAAAGGAGGAATGCTGCATTTTGCCCAAAATACTGCCTTCACAAACACGTTTTCCCGGTGCCTCAAGTTTGGGCAAAGAGGACACCATTTCAGATTTCTGCAGGCATAGCAAACTAGCAAAATTCAGATGACCAAAGCGTGCATGCCTAAGCTTTGCATCTAACATAGCCTAAGAATCATGTACTTCACATGCCAAATCATTTACAATCTTTCATAGTCTATGAGCTTATACAGCCCATGACATAGAATGCCAGAAGTAATAATCACGTCACCATTTGATAGATCATGAACTGTACATCTGTCATCAACAAATTTCACAACCAAGCTAATCTTGGCTAATGCAAAAACTGATAACATATTTTTCTTGATCCCTGGCACAAACAAAGCATCTGACAAAGTGAAAGAACTACCATCGGCAGTAGTCAAAATGATCTTACCAACTCCCATAACAAGATAAGAGGAGTTGTTGATGCATGTAACAGTATTCCCTGTAGGGGCAGGCTCGAGTGAAAAGAAGAAACTGCACTGGGAGCTAATATGTTCGGTCGCCCCACTGTCAAAGTACCAAACATCTGAGTCTACTGCAGACATGCACTGCTCATGAGAAGATGGGTCAAAACTACAAGTAGTAGTAAACGCCCATTCTTCTTCCTACACAAGATTAGTAGACTCAGTTTTTGGTGTAGACGCTTCTGCAACAACCATTCCAGCCTCTTTCTTCTTTGCCTCTTTAGCAGCAAGTTTTGGACAGTTCTTTATGATATGATCATTCCCTTTACAGTACTTGCAAAACAATTTCTTCTTTTCTGATTTTTTCTCATCTTTATCTTGGTTCTTTGAATGTGCAGCATTGTCAGGAAAGCTTGATCTACGACACGCATAATGGACTTGTTCTGCCTGGATTAATCTTCCTGCAACAGAACAGAGACTAACTCCTCAAATGACAAGGCATTTGGATTGCCTTTCATCATCAACCGAAGAGTAGAAGCAAAACTCTGATATGAATCATGAAGACCATTCAGAACGGTCTGCACAAGTGAGCTATCTGGTATAACCTCATAAGCAGTAATCAATTGTTACTTCAAGTCTTCAATCTTTGTTAGAAAATTGTCCATAGAATCATCTTCCTTCATGTGCTCACTCTCGAACTGTTTTCGGAGGTAAGCAACACGTGCCTCATTCCTAGCTTGGCACAATGTGGTAAGAGTATCCCAAGCATCCTTAATTGTTCTGCAAGAGCGTATGTGAGGAATAATGGCACGTTTGACAGACAAAGCTATCAATGCATGTGTCTAGGCATCTCTGCCATCCCAACGAATCTGCTCTGTAGTAGGTGCAGTAGAAACTGCAGCACAAACAGGAATATGCAGAATATCATCATCTTTGACACCTTCTACATCAGCTTCAGTACCTGTAGTTGTAACAATTGTAAGTGTGATAGGACGTTTTTCAACACCCTGCACAATGTTCCACAGTCCTTTTGCAACAAATACATGTCGCATCATATAAGCCCATAATGGGTAGTTAGTACCATCCAACTTATCCTCAACAGCCAACATACGGAATACATCACTGCTTTCAGCCATGGCCAGTGACTAAAATACCTTGATGCAAAAAATTGATTGTATATCAAAAAGTTGAACACAACTGTCTAGATGAGTTTTGCTAAACCTATAGCAGACTTTGAGATGCTTATATTGAGGAACCAAAACTGGTATATACCTTTGGCAATAAAAGACAAAATAGCATGCACAAGCACTGCGATAGTGTGTTCAAAGGCCGAAACGAGCTAAGATCGTGATTTCGGCACCACACAGCGAAGCTGTTTTGGTCTAGAAACACATTGAGTATGCTCACCAAAATTCGTGCGATTCTGAGATTGCAATTGGAGAGGTGTAGACGACACCCTAGATGAAGTGATGACCTACCCTGATACCAATTGTTGGAGTTAGACGTCTGCGGAAGCACGTGAACAGCACAAGGAAGAAGAAGAAGCTTGGAGCACAACACACAATACTAAATGTATTACTAGAGAATGTACAAAGATAAGTAGCCCATTAGGGCAATAGGCATATATACAGAGGGGGGGGGGACCTCCTAAAGAGGGAAAAAAGTGCCCCGGCGGTCCTACTGTGTTCACACACATCACTGCCTAAATATATCAACAACCATCCGGGCACTTTTTTCCCTCTTTAGGAGGTTTTCTTTCCCCCGGCTTTTATATACACCTATTGCCCTAATGGGCTACTAATTTTTTGTACATTCTAGTGGTAATACATTTAGTATTGTGTGTTGTGCTCCAAGCTTCTTCTTCTTCCTTGTGTTGTTCATGTGCTTCCGCAGACGTCTAACTCCAAAAATTGGTATCAAAGCAGGTTGCCACTTCATCTAGGGATCCTCGACATTCCTCCAATCACAGTCTCAAAATCACAAGAAATTTGGTACGTATACTCAGGGTGATTAGGAGATCAAAACAGCTTTGCTATGCGGTGCCAAAATTGCAATCTGAACTCGTTTCGGCCTCCAAACGCACTATCGCAGTGCTTATGCAAGCTATTTTGTCTTTTTGTTCCAAAGATATATACTAGTTTTGGTTCACCAGTATAAGAGTCTCGAAGTCTGCTATAAGTCTAGTAGAACGCGTTTGGGTAGTTCTGTTCAACTTTTTAGATACAGTCATTTTTCAGCATTAAGGTATTTTAGTCAGTGTTCATGGCTAAAAGCAGTGATGTATTCTGTATGTTGTTTGTTGAGCATAAGTTGGATGGTTCCAATTATCCATTGTGGGCTTATATGATGCATCATGTATTGGTCGCAAAAGGACTGTGGAATATTGTGCAAGGTAAAAACGTACTATTACACCTACAAACACAGGTATTGCAAATATAGACACTAAATTTGATGCAGATGGTGTCGAAGATTATGATATTCTACTGATTCCTGTTTGCGCTATTGTTTTTGTTGCACCTACTGCAGAGCAAATTTGTTGGGATGGCAGAGATGCTCATGCACATGCATTTTGATAGCCTTGTCTCTCAAACATGCCATTATTCCTCACATTCACTCTTGTAAAACAGCTAAAGATGCTTGGGATACACTTACCACATTGTACAAGGCTAGGAATAAGGCTCGTGTTGCTCCTCCAAAAGTAGTTGGAGAGTGAGCACATGAATCAAGGTGATTCTATGGACAGTTTTCTAACAAAGATCAAGGACTTGAAGGAACAACTGATTTCTACTGATGAAGTCCTTCCTAACAGTTCACTTGTGCAGACTATTCTGAATGGTCTTCCCTATTCATACCAAAGTTTTGCTTCTACTCTTTGTTTGATGATGAAAGGCAATCCAAATGCTTTAA
The DNA here is from genome assembly GCA_020310875.1 of Ceratopteris richardii. Taxonomy (NCBI): domain Eukaryota; kingdom Viridiplantae; phylum Streptophyta; class Polypodiopsida; order Polypodiales; family Pteridaceae; genus Ceratopteris; species Ceratopteris richardii. Next base: position 34,542,775 of record CM035443.1, on the reverse strand, counting down.
CATTTGAAGAGTTAGTTTCTGTTCTATTGCAAGAAGATCAGTTTAGGCACAATAGATCCATTATGCATGTTGCAAATCAAGCTTTCCTGGCTAGTCAGAAGGGCAAAGGAAAATGGAGCTCTTCTACTAGTAAGCAGAAATCTGCTAATTCTACACAATGAAGAAGGAAGACAAAGATGAGAAGAAATCAAAAAAGCAAAAATTGTTTTACAAATATTGCAAAGAAAATGATCATGTCATTAAGAGCTTTCCAAAACTGGTTGCTAAAGAGGCAAAGAAGAAAGAGGTTGGAATGGTTATCGCAGAGGCCTCTACATCAAAAACAGATTTTGCTAATCTTGTGCAAGATGAAGAATGGGCATTTACTACTGTTTGCAATTTTGACCCATCTTATCATGAGTATTGCATGTGTCTAATAGACTCAGATGTTTGGCACTTTGATAATGGGGTGACCAAAACATATTACCTTGCGAGGCAACTTCTCAGCCTTTGCAGGTTTCATGTGATGATGCAGATCATTCCATTTCCAATGCAGATTTACATGATGCACTCATTGATGAGAGAGTTGATATTGAGCAAGTAAAAAATATGCCAAAATGGCTAGTGCAAACTTTGTGTGATAGCAAATTAGATGCATCTTTGTCATATTGTACTCATTCAGGCTCTCATAGTGCCTCTTTTGCACCATATTGCTATACTATGGCTGCATCTAGTCTCTGTGATGAGCATGAGCCTGTTTCATTTGTTGAAGCACAAAATTCAAAAAATTGGATGGTTGTTATGCAATCTGAATATGATGCTATAATGAAGAATGGTACCTGGTCTTTATGTGACTTGCCTCCTGGCAAGAAGACCATTGGCACTAAGTGGGTTTACAAGATCATTTGACAGGTATAAATCTAGGCTTGTTGCAAAGGGTTATGCGTAGGAAAAAGGCATTGATTTTGATGAGACCTTTCCACCTACATGTTGTAAGACTACTATTCGTAGCATCTATACACTTGCAGCTCATCATGGTTGGAATGTACATCAGTTGGACATTAAAATAGCATTTCTGAATGAGAAGAATGGTTCTTCAAACGGTGGCAAGGGCAAGGAGTCTACCAATATTGTAGAAATAGAGCTCGAGTTATTTGTAACTATAGAGGAGTTCTACTCCTCTGCTAGAGATTCGAGGACATATGTCTCATGTCACAAGGAAGAAGATAAGAAGAGAGCTCACTCAAACACTCTCACACTCAAAGAGGAGCACACACACACACGTATTGAGGCAAGGAAGAATGATCTACTTCTTCTTCCATTATTACATAAAAGAAATATACAAGAATGACCTAATACAATAATAAAACTAGTGTAATATAAAAGAGCAGTACATAAGAAAAAACTTAATGTTCGTGAATGAGTGAGCTAGCTAGAAAAACTGTGCCATCGCTCTCGATAGATCAATCTAGTAAAGCTCACTAAAGTATCCCTGACATAGACTGGCGTGACCACTATACATGTCAGAGAAATGAAAAAGTGTTATGTGTCATCCTCGATCATCAGATGTTGAGCTTGATATCTCAACACTCCCCCTCAAGCTGAAGGTCATGTCCTCTAATCCAAGCATCTTTCGAAACTTCTTCACCTTCTTTCCTCCAAGTGTTTTAGTGAAAATATCAACAAGCTGCTTATCTATCCTCACAACAAGATCAATATCACCTACTAACTTCTCTTTGATCAAGTGATAATGTACCTAGATATGCTTTGTTCTAGCATGAAAAATAGGATTTCGTGCTAATTGAATGTTGCTAAGATTATCACAATAGATGATGATTGGTTTTTGTACTTCCACACCTAAATCTGCAAGTATCATATCTAACCACGATGCTTCGCATGCTACCATTGCAACACATCTATACTCAACCTTTGTACTTGACAAAGCAATAGTGGGTTGCTTCTTGCTACTCTATATAATAGTTGCACTCCCAAGTGAGAATAGAAATCCACCACTAGATCTTCTATGTGGAATACTACCAGCCCAACCTACATCGGTGTATCCATGAACCTACAAATCTACACCAACCTCATAAAACATTACATAATACAAAGTAACACTCACATAACGTAGAGCGCGCCTTAAAGAATTTAAATGTGGTTTCTTGGGAGCCTGCATAAATTGACTTTCAAGTCCAACTGTGTAGCTTAGATCTGACCTTGTAATTGGGAGATATATCAAACTTCCCATAATTTTCCTTTACATAGTAGCATTTTCCAATGCTTCACTTGTTGCAGTATCCAACTTCAAATTTTGATCTAATGGCATAGAGATTGGCTTAAAATCAGCCATACCATACTTTTGCAACATACTCAAGGCATATTGCATTTGCAACATCCATATACCTGTTTCTGTATGTATAAACTCAATGCCCAAAAAATAGCACAGCACACCAATATCTTTTATCTCAAATTCTTGCATAAGGAGTTGTTTTACCTCTTCAATGCTTTCTTCATTATCACCTCCTACAATCAAGCCATAAACGTAAATAGCCACAATCATAAAACCATCATCACCCTTCGTTGCATATAATGAATGAATGATCTACATAACAAACAAAAAATCCAATGGTGGTTAAGTAATCAACAATCCTTACATGCCAAGCACAAGGGGCTTGTTTAAGCCCATACAAAGCCTTTTGCAACATGTAAACATATTCTGTGTGCTTTGAATCTTCATATCCTTGTGGTTGGTCCATGTATACTTCTTCTTGTAACTCACCATGTAAGAAATCATTCTTAATATCCATCTAATGCAAACTCCATCCTTTTGTTGTAGCTAATGCAACAAGCGCTCTGACAGTAGAAATTTAGCTACAAGGTTGAATGTTTCCTCATAATCAATGCCATATATCTTAGACTTTTTCTTTCAAAGACATGAACTTAGGTCTTTATGGATTTTTTCCTAATTTATGGGCATGAAATAAAACAAATTCAATGCTAGCCTAAGGTTGCTAAGCTTTAACATTGTCTTAGGCTAAGAAAAATGGATAAAACCAAAGTACCATTTGAAATCGGATCCAATATTTGAATTCCCAAATGTTTCCATAGAAATTTTTTAGGTGTCTTCAAAGTGCTAAGTTACCCTATTCAAAAGAAATTTGAGGTGTTTTCAAAAGAGAATAGGACACACCATCAACCTCTAGAAGTTATCTAAAGTTTGCAAAGGTTTTGTTTGAGGGAAAAACACCAAATTAATTCTAGAGTCTTGGTTTATCCTAAGATATTCTATGAAATAAGGAGAATTTTAAAATAAAATTTTGGTGAGATATGGAACCTAACCAATGTTTCCTTCCAAAACTAGCTCTCCATTTAGGGTTTCAAAGCATAAAACACATCCCCAAGGAGTGGACTTTAGATTTTTGACCTTACCTTTAATAATGTGATTTCTTGAGAAGAATAAACTTCCTTCAAGCTCAAGAAATCAATCCAAGAAACCAATTTCTTGGATCTATACTTTTCCAAAGTACTTGGAAAGTAATCGAATTTGTATCCTTCTCAAAGTTAGATATAAAAGGAAGAGACTTTTCCATCAAGATGGATACATGGTTGAAAATCTAGTTTTTGGACATCTAGACAAGGATTTACCTTCATCATAGCATGATGAAAACCAAAAGTGAATTTCATTTACTTAACTACATGTGCATGCATCCATGCATTTCATGCTCTTATGCTCCTTTTTAGGGTACAAACATGTTCTTTCATTTCAGGTAGCTTTAGGTTCATGTACATGCTCATGTGCATCTAAAACTTTTTGTAATGAGAAGGAAGCTATAGAGCCCATTCATATCCTATGTATTAACTTTAATTATCTTTGTATGTACACTTGCACAATATCAACGATTGAAGACTTATTCCAAGCTTCAATGTTAAATATATACAAAGACAATAAGAACTATGTCAAAAAAATATGAAAAGAAAAATATAATTGAAGAATACTTAGCTTTGTGATAAGCTACATCCTTCCCTTGATGTTCAAGAGAAGGTAGCCTTCATGTTCATATTGAACTCCTTGCTTTATATGTTCCATGAAAGAGAGGAAGTAAAGTCTTCCTTCATTTTCTCCCAAATGTAGATCCACCTTGTTGCTCCACCACTTATACCAAGGAGAACGTTAATATATTTAGGTAGTGATGTGTGTGAACACACTAGGACTTCCAAGGAACTTTTTCCCTCTTTATGGGGTTTTTTTCCCTCAGCTTTTATAGATGCCTATAACCCTAACGGGTCACTTATCTATGCACATTTTCTTGGTAATACATTCAGTATTGTGTGTTGTGCTCCAAGCTTCTTCTTCTTCCTTGTGCTACTCATGTGCTTTTGTAGACATCAAACTCCAACAATAAGTATCAAAGCAAGTTACCGCTTCATCTAGGGTGTTTTCATCACCCCTTTGGTCACAATCTCCAAAGCGCATGAAATTTGGTGAGTATACTCAGGGCCTCTGAACGCACTGTTGCACCATCTGTGCTGGCAATTTTGTCTTTTTGTGCCAAAGATATATACAAGTTTTGGTTCGCTACTATAAGCACCTAGAAGTCGGCTACAAGTTTAGAAGAACTCGACAAGGTAGTTCTGTTCAACTTTTTTGAGATAGAGTCATTTTTTTGCATCAAGGTACTTTAGTCAATGGCCATGGCTGAAAGCAGTGATGTATTCCGTATGTTCGATGTTGAGGATAAGTTGGATGGTACCAATTTCCCATTATGTTCTTATATGATGCATCATGTATTGGTTGCAAAAGGACTGTGGAATATTATGTAGGGTGTTGAAAAATGCCCTATTACACCTACAAAAACAATTGTTGAAGGTGATGTAGATGGCATTGAAGATGGTGATATTCTTCAGGTTCCTATTCGTGCTATGGTTTTAGCTTCACCTATTGTAGAGAAAATTTGTTGGGATGGTAGAGATGTTCAAGCACATGCAATGATAGCCTTGTCTATCAAACATGCCATTATTCCTCACATTCGCTCTTGCAGAACAACAAAGGATGCTTGTGTCGCACTTTCCACTTTATACCAGGCAAGGAATGAGGCTTGTGTTGCTTACCCTTGAAAACAATTGGAGAGTGAGCACATGAATGAAGGAGATTCGATGGACAATTTTTTGACAAAGATCAAAGATTTGGAGCAGTTGATTTTTGCTGAAGAAGTCTTGCTTGACAGTTCACTTATGCATACTGGTCTGAATGGTCTTCCAGATTCATATCAGAGTTTTGCTTGTACTTTTCTACTAATGATGAAAGGAAATCCAAATGCCTTAACATTAGTGTTGTACTTGGACATTTTAGTGTTATGAAAAAGGGATATTTGATTTTTTAGATTATTAGAAGGAACCATTTATAAATGTAACTATGCAACATGTTAGCATAAGGGTTGAATATTTCTAGAAAAATATATTTTTCACTAAAGGATAAAAAAATTTAGTTTTATTCACTAATTTTAGGATGCTAATTCTAGTATTGGCATAGAAATTACAGTGATGTCAGTTAGTGGTTATTTTTTATTAAAATTATGATCTCACAATGCGATAAAGTCTCTAATTTAATATACTTCAAAACTTTTTTATCCATAACTAAATATTTTTTATGCTTTTTACTAGGCTTATGGCATAAAATTAATCTCATATGTGCCATGAGAGTGTTATCATCTATGAATTATTTTGGAAAGTCATGTTGGAGTTAGATGTCTACAGAAGCACACGAACAACACAAGGAAGAAGAAGAGCTTGGAGCACAACACACAATACTGAATGTATTACCACTAGAATGTACAAAAGATTAGTATCCCATTAGGGCAATAGGCGTATATACAAGCTAGGGAAAAAACCTCCTAAAGACGGGAAAAAGTGCCCCGATGGTCCTAGAGTGTTCACACACATCACTACCTAAATATATCAACAAATCCCCCCTGGGAGTGATGCGGTGAACAAGGAGCTGGGACTCATGTATAAGGAAGTGCCAAGCTATGTTTTTGCCTTCTTGATGTCACAAACTTAAATTTGGTGTCCTTTCTTCTTGTAGTGGAAGCATTCTCTCTTGAACTTCTTGTTCTTCTTCTTCTTCTTCTTCTTGTCTCGAACCTTTGAAGATTCTACTTTGCCTTCTTTGGCATTTGTTGTGAATGCAGCATCTCCTTTCTTTCCACCACTCCTTGCCTTAAGCTGCAACTCCTCCTCCATGAGTAAGGTGCTAAATTATTAAAAAGCTAGAGGTTGAGGTTTGATTTGAGTATTAAGAGAATTTATCAAACCATTAAACTTTGATGGATAGATCCAAAGAAAATGTCAAGCTAGATCTTCTCTTAACTTTTATATCCCTAGTCCTACCATTTGATCTTGTGGATTCTTTATGCAAGTGATGAAAATCTCTGCACTCTCCCTATTAGCAAACCTTTTTGTTGATAGCTAATTCTCTTAGTTTTGAATTTATGTATGATTATGAGTTTCATATTGATTTCTCAATATGTTCCAAGTTTTGTAAGACTTGGTAGTATGTTGAATCAGAGTCATAACATTATTAATAGTACTTGTAAGTAGAGCATAGATTTCATATGTGTTTATACATTTCCATGCACGTAGAAGATCAGCATTAAGAGGAATCATTTGATTAGGGTTATCTAGATCATATGTTTCTTGAGACTCATGATCACTGACTATCCCAAGGACAATCTCCAGAAGCTCATATGAATCAAGCATACAAGTGATTTTAAACCTCCATAGGGTGTAATGTTTAGCATCAAGCTTACCTTTCCTGAAGATTGATGGTTGTATCCATAGTGTTGGGATGATCGGCATCATTGCTTCTCCCTCTTAGGCTCCACCTAGTCGGGTTGATAAACCACCCTGATTCCTAGTTATAAATGATGATCACATACTGCTTGACATATTCTCTCTTTTATCATTGAAACCTCTGAATTCCTTCTTCTACGCCACTCAAAGCTTCATGAGCTCTAATACTATGCAAGAAAAAAACAATACGGTTGAATAGACCAATAGCCAAAGATGAGAAAAATATACAATTTGAAATCAAATTCTCAAATTGCCAAGAAAAATATAGCTACAAGAATGGTGTTTTCCAACCATGCACTCCCAATATGGACCATAGATGGTGATCAAGATAGACTCTAAATGAAGGACTTACTAGTGTGTAATGATTTGTAAAGCTTTGCATAGGCCATGCATATATAGCTTTTACGAAGGGAGTTGGTATAGAAAAACATAATCAAGAGAGACAAAATAACCAAGAAAATATAACTTCTTACAATCTCCATGATGAGAAGTCCTACCATCTCATCCTTGCGGTCCAAGAAGATACGCTCCCCACCCCTTCTGAGAAAGTGTCAAGCCCCTCTAGACACTCCCCCCATTAGCGTTCCATTGAGAAATTGTGTACCATCACACGGCCTTTATCTTTGCCTTGAATGGCAACCCAATGGCCTAGAACTTTATGCCCTATCTAGCCTCATAGAGAGGCTCACAAAGATCATCTATTATCATCAATGTTTGCACATAAACCTCGTCCAAATTGAATCAGGCTCTCAAAATGGCTTCTCCTCATAATGGGGTACTTACAAATTAGAGTACTATGGATCATTTACGATCGTAGTGTGGAGTGTTGAGTAAATATAATCATAGCTATCGTAGGTTGTTTCTTAGAATGCCATGAAATCGAGCATTCTCAAACAGAAAAACAAAAAGTTCTTGTCAATCTTCTGGATTCCTTATAAACTGCTCAATCAAAATCTACAATTCCTTTAAGTATAAATATGGTGACTAAAGAAATACTGTAGCAAATTTATTTGTAGCCTTAAAATATCTTTACAAAATCACTTCCCCACTTTCCAATGAATTTTGAGAGGTTTATGCATGAACCTAGATACTTGAGAAACAAGAAACTATATATCTGAACATATAGCATCATAGGAATTTACATAGGCTTTGAATTTTGCACCGCAAAGCTTTCTAAAAGTTCTCAATGCATTTCTATTGTGTCATGAATATATAATTATCCTTGTGAATAAACTAAATACGAAGATATAGTGTACAAAACCAAGATCATTAACATCAAGAACTCTTTTAAGTTTTGTCTTAAAATTTTGAAGATCTCAATCTTTGGAACTTATCATGATCACATCATCAATATAAATCATTATTATAATTAAGACATCTTTCTTGTACTTAACATAAAGTGTAAGTGAAATAAGATAAAAGTCTATCTTCTCATACCATGCTCTTGGTCATAAAGTGCTTTGATCAATTTGCTAACAAGATATTCTTTATGTTTAAAATCAAAGCCTTCTTTTTGTTATATATACACATCCTCATAGAGGTATCTATTAAGAAATGATGTCTTGATATATAATTGACAAATATTCCAATCAAAGAATGCATCTAAAGAAAGAACAACTTTGATTATGGTCATTGTATATATAGGTGCAAAAATTTCATCACAATCAATACCTTTCTTTTATGCATAACCTTTGACTACTAACATTTCTTTGTATTTGTTAATAGTATCATCAACTTGCTTTTTGATCTTCAAATATCCACTTAACACCAATTTCTTTCTTTCCCTTTAGTTACTCACAAAGCTTCCAAGTTTGATTCTTGAGAATAGAATCAATCTCCTCTTACATGGCTTTCTTCTACACAAGACTATATAATGCTTCTTGATTAGTTGCAAGTTCATACTCAACTAAAATAAGTGCTAATATAGGATGCATATCAACAACTTCTACATAATTTACCTAATCTAATTAATTTTTTTAATGATTTCTCGTTCTTTTCCTATAATTTTTGATGTCACTCTCTTGCATGGTTTGTAAGAAAACAATTTGCAACCTTCTTGTAAAGGGGTGAAACATCTCTTTTTTCTTCTCGATTCCTAGAAGATTCTTCTAGTTCTTGAATTAGAGCTTCTAAAGGTTGAGAAGAATTAGGAGATGATGAAGGTTGAGCTTGAGATGACATACAAAACCCAAATTGAGGTTGAGAAGGGAGATTGTGGAGCTTGAATACCCCCCTTATATGGTTGATTGCAAGGATCCAAATTTCTTTCAAAAAATACATAGTTATCTGATTTTACAAGATCTTGAAGTTTTGAATTTTTTTTCTCATAAATCTGATTTTCAACAACATAAGAATTGTGTGAAAGCAACAGTAACATGTGTATGGTGCATAGAATTTATAACGCTTGCTTTCAACAATGTAACCAACAAAAACAGCATAGATTGCTTTCTCATCAAGCTTACCATATTCCTTTTACTCTATGTGGACATATGATGGAGAAAGAAAAACTACTAAATAATTCACATTAGGTTTCTTATCATGATAAGCTTCAAGTGTGAAACTTCAAAGCTTTGTAGATGCCCTATTAAGAATATTGTTAACCTTGAATAGCATCAAACCAACACTCGTGAGAAAAGCCTCTTTGAAAATAAGAGTGCCATTTCTACAAGTGTGTGAGTCCTCTCTACAATATTATTTTGCTCCAAAGTATGTTCAATTGTGAGTGCTCCAAAGTATGTTCAATTGTGAGTTGATGTTTATATTCCACATAAGACTTGAAATCATTAGACATGTATTCATCACCTCTATCACTTTTTAAACTTTTTATTGCATTTCATTTTCACCCATAGCTACAAATTTCTTGAATCTAGAAAATAAAATTATGACTTTTTCAGACCCAAAACCCAAGAATGTCTCATAAATCATCAATGAATGTGACAAAATACCTTAGAAAGAATTGAGTATGCTCTCATAGGTCCATTCACAAAGAGAATAATCTGCAACTTTCTTCTAGTTGCAATAAATCCATGCTTTCAAAAGATACTTTGTGCAATTATTCTTTTTTTTTTTTGTTTCGAGAGTACAATGAATTGGAAAGGCACAATCACCCGACCTCATAAGGTAGAGGCACCCATCTTGGGGAACTCATGGACAGCCATCTTGGGGAACTCATGGATCTATCCAACCAAGATTTGAACACAAGACTTCCAAAAATTCAAAGCATCAACCACTAGGCTATGCGAGCTTGGACAATTTCTACAACTTTTCTCCCAAGCATCCTCCACATGAATCTGCACCATCTAACAATCTCCATTTCATCATGGCATGTATGCAAGGGCTTGGACAATTTGTGCAACTTTTCTCCCGAGCATCCTCCACATGAACCATCTAACAATCTCCATTTAATCATGGCATGAATGCGCGTCTTGGACAATTTGTGCAACTTTTCTCCCAAGCATCCTCCAAATGAATTTGCACCATCTAACAATCTCCATTTCATCATCTCCCTAGATGCCAAAACTTTTGAGGAGGCATTAATGACCTACCTTGAAACCCCTTATCCATTCTTTTTTGAAATCCATCTAACAATCTCCATTTCATCATCGCCCTACATGCCAAAACTTTTGAGGCGTCAATGAAAGCCTACCTTGATACACTTATCCAAAATTTTTAAAAATACATCCAGCATCAAGGCTATAATGATGTGAAGCAAGGGATTTAACGTGCCTGCATATAGTGCCCTGTTGTCGGAGACAAAAAGCATGGAAATATCCTCGGTGTCATTATTTTAATAACGCATAACAAACTCCAAAGATGTCAACCTACTCTTTCAAAGACCAGGTTAATAGATTGAATGAAGAAATCTTGTTATTGCAAATGGATTCCACATTGTTATGTGCAATGTGTCCCTTCGTGAATCTTTTTTTGGCCAATCTACCCTTTCTAAACCTTAATTCCAAACATTTCCTGACCTGATTAAGAGGCTTTCGCTCTTTTTCATGTCTTACTTTTGAAGTCATAACTTCTAATAAGTATAGCTACTGTACATACACAGCAATACTCTTTGCACAAAAACAAGGCATTAAGAAAATGGGCTATCTAGCTCCAACTAAATCCATGGTCTCATTATAGAAGTTTTTTCCTTTTGAAAGTTTGTACACTTCTAAGTTGGAGACTTTTTCTATGCTCTTATGGTATCCATATTGCATCCACAAACCTTTAGTGATCCTAAATGAACTCCCCCAGTGATCATCACGTGACAAGGCTGAATTTTTCGTTGTTATTTTTCCACTGCAACTATATTGCTTAACCAAGCCAGATCACAACCACGTAAGTGATACACTCTATAATCTTTATCTCCAACCTGCACACATGTAGACACTTACCTTTTTTCTTAGTACACTGACCTTATTGGTGATAGTCCATAATTGAAAAAGAAAATGTTCACTGCAACTATATTGTTTAACCAAGCCAGATCACACAGGCCCTTGCCTTTCTGTACACTAACATCTCTTATAAATCCTCGGGCATTAAGAAGGGTAACTAAGTTGAACAAAATGCCTGTAGAGGGCCAGGTAAATACACGAGTCCATAATTGAGAAAGATAATGTTTCTTCATTGCAACAATGTTGTCTAACCAAGCCACGAGCCACTGTAATGTTAATCTCCAACCTGGACACACAGAGCACTTGCCTTTGACTAATTACACTAATATCTTATCGAGTCACTTGCTTCAAATCCATTAATTGCTCTAAAATGAATGACCTGAGAACACCCACACAAGATCTAGCAATAAAGAATCATAACTTCATGTTGCCTGGACAATGCCTAGCTATCTACTAGGATCCAAAAGCCCAACAAACACCAGACTCACATACCATAGCATTTCCAGAACACTCCCATCAAAAATAGTGATTTCCATGTATAAGTTAAACCACTTCATAATTTCTGTATTGTCTCATAACGGACTTTAAACTTGTACACAACAGCAGCCACACTGTTTGTTCCAGTAGAGACCAAGTAAAAATTTCATTTAAGGGTGACAGGAGAGGTGCTACAGAGTAGCATACAGCTTCTCATGATAAAAAAAAGCAAAGGTTTACCTTGCACCTATAAACACCAGTATCTTTTTAAGACTACATATGTTCACCAACCCTAGCCATGAATGTAAAAGATATGGAGTCCAGCATACTGAAAGAGTTAACCAAGACTTTATTCAATCAAATTGACACGAAAGCACCTCTACCAGGTAAAAAGCTAATCTTTGCGCTTATAATAACATTCATTACAACAACTAAAAGAAATTGAGGCAGAAATCAACCACCTTAACCAATCTAATCCAGTATGCTGACTCAATAGACACTAAAATGTTTAGTTATAGCTTGAGGATACTTAAAACTGCAGGCTCCATCTAGGGCATTTGTAAGATGTAAAGATGTAATGATATCCATTTAATAAGGCTCCCTACCAAAAGCAAACCGTTTAAAAATGATATAATCAAACACTTGATGGCACCACCAATGAACACAAATACATTAGTAGAAAGTTAAAAAAAGGATTAATTTTACACAGGACCACTTCACACCTTACAAATATTAGTCCATGATGCCATGAACTGTGATGTTCCTCCAAAACAACCAAATTTACTTCTCAATATGTTCCCCAATGGAATGCTTCACAGAAACATCACAAAGAAACTTGCATTGAAGAAGTTTGTGGTTGGTAAACTAGATACTATAGCTAAAACTATACCACAGATGTCAAAAACCAGGTGTATGAGAGAAAGATACCTATTTGATTCAAATGAGAAGCCTTCACTGCATTGTCACTCAAAATCGCGATGCAGCTTCATTTACTGTCAAGGAGCGACCATCAATTTGCTTTCCACTCATTGCTGAAATAGCAGCTTTCATTTCATCAGGAGTCGACATTGATACGAATCCAAAACCTCGAGATCTTCCAGTATCTCTATCACGAACAATGCGTGCCTCCAGTACACTTCCAAATTCATTGAACATCTGCTGTAATGCCATATCATCAGTAGACCATGGAAGATTGCCCACAAAAATTCTGTTCATGCTGCTTGGCCGAGGGGATCCATAACCAGGGCCATAATTTGGACGTGGCTCACCACCCTCTGCCCCTGGTTGGACATAATTGGGTGGACCACCATCAGTACTAGGAGCAGCAGCCTGATTGTCTACTACACTTCCGGCTGGAGGAGATGAAGCATAACTGGGATTGGCAAAGCCTGGAATATGGAGAGGAGAAAAACACATATTAAGGTCGAACCTCCCTGTTGTGTAAGGAAACCCATAACAAAGAGCCTAATTGGCCTTCAGAAAAATGACTCTCAGCTGTAAGCTTGAGTTACAGCTAGAAGCAATTATTTTCCACTCCAAGGTTAAACAACATAAATTCAAAAAGGATAAGCAGACCCAGGCAACCTTGATCACAGGAAGATGCAATGAAACAAACCATCAAGAACTGTCTAAGCTTTCAGCTAAAAATACATCATAAAAGCATATTATTGGTTAGGAACAATAAACTCATCTATACAGCTAAAAACTGAAGACAAACTAATGGCAGATCACTTGAGGGACTAGACAGCAGATTGGAGTATACCTCGCCAAGGGGGAAAAAACACATTTGATTCAAAAATGAAAGAAATTAGACACATTTTCCAGTTTCCCCTATTTTAACCATTTTTCTTAGCCATGGATCTCACCATGTATACAGAAATTTGGAGTACCAAACTAATCATTGTTTTAGGAATAAATTCTTGAAACTCATTCAAACCAAAAATTGTCCACCCAAAGAAGTAAAAAAACGAAAACTTCTCTTTAAAATAGTATTAT